>JAQIVE010006291.1:0-11705 GCA_034698285.1 Sminthurinus bimaculatus | reverse complement strand
GTGTCTTAAGTCCCCTATCTGTCCCAAGTTGACTTTATACATAGAGTTTATGTATAGTGAAGAAGAGTCAGCTAGCTTAAAGGCGTAGTTAAGACTCCTAAGCTAATACTTGAACTACATTAGGACGCATAATGCTACTTAACACTAGTATTAGACAGATCCTCAATGTTTAATTGTATATAAAGTCATAATCTCCCTATATACTTAAGGTTTCCAATAATACATAATGTAGTCAAAGTCAATACAGTATATTTCATGTCTGTCCCCATATAATATTATATTATGTAACAATGTATCTATCTTGTTCCCTGTTTTTGTCCCATTTTGTTTTGTCCAATGTCAAATGTAAGCACTTCCCACTTTTCCCTTTATGTTCATTATAACTAATGTAAATTGTTCAGGGGTTGCTCCTCCTACTTGATCTTTGGTAACTTTGTCACCCTCTAAGTTTTACCACCCTGCAAACTTTACTTCTGAAGTTGTCTTCTCCAGACCTCTTCAGTCGAGTTCCAGATTTGCTCCAGTAAACATCTCTTAAATAAACTTAAGTCTTCGTAGCAATAAAACGTTTCCCTTTATAACTTTTATTTGCTCACATCTATATCCATATATCCATATATATGCATATACTATTAGTAGTTTTTAAAAATTTTCGATTTTGAAACTTGCACATGGGGATGAATGACCTACATAATTGAATACAGGATGCTGAAATCTACAAAATGGTGTAGGTTTCATTAAAATCCCAGCCGTGCACTTGCCGAGTGTGCATTGTTAGAGGAAGTAGTTGTTGTATCAATAGTAACGTTTTTACTAGGCACATTTTTTGCACCTTGCCACAGAAGGGCTGTTTCTGAAACGGAGAATGTTGTAAAGTGTTTTAAGGGTGACTTGTTTGAGTAATTCTGCATGACAAAATCGCGATTGTTTACAAAATTGTTTTTAAAATTGGAAAACGTTTTTTTTCCTACAAAATATATTAAGTACTTATATTAATTTAATCTCCTTTATTTTCTTATATTAATCTACAAAAATAATTCAAATGAATCACCTACGAAACACAAAATTTTTTACTACAAAAAAGGAATTTTTTGTCTCTTATTTCAATTAAATGTTTCAGCGTTAATTGTTTTTGATCAAATATTATAATAAGGATTGACGCCAAAATAGTTTATAGTGTCGCAGTTTTTTTGAATAATTAATAATAATAATAATAAAATCAATAATCATATCAAAAAAACTCATGGAAGTTCTAGGGTTTTTTTGTTGTTGAAATTTTTACTACAATATTCACCCGAAAAGTAAAACCTTTGATTTTTTATCTATGAAGTTTTTACAGAGAGAACCTTTGCTGAGAGGAAAGGTTCCTGCATTTTGTATGCTTGAAAAGAAAACGTTTTTAAGTGAAATTTGTAGGGAAATAAAAACCTACCCTTTAAAAATTAATTAGTCTAAGAAAAATAGTTCACGCAGCTACTTCAACATCAGAAAAGACTTTTTTTGAAAAAAAATGTGCCTGGTAAATTGCCCTTAAAATATGATCCAATTTATTGCATATTATCATTCTCCTTCAACCTATTTTAATGTTGTTATTATTATAATATGATTGTATTCTTGTTATAATTATATGGTTATAAGTACTAAAAAACTATGATTATATTATTACCATTCATTATTATTATGTATATATGTTATTGATTCGGATATGATTATTTATTATTGTTTTTCACCACCTGATTGATTTATTCGTTATTCAGTCATTTGATATTTGTGCGTCGACCACATCAGGAGAGACAATAATGATGATGATGTCACAGTCTCAATCTCAGCAGAGTGAAGCCTTCATTTCAAATTCAACAGCACCCATTCCACAGCAACCGCAACCTCCTAAATCACCCCGAACATCGTGGTCAAATGTGAAAGCAATTTTGAGCAAGGGATTTCATAAAAAATCCTCGATGACGACTGAGCCTATGGTATTATTAGAAGTAGAAGATTACGAGTCTGCAAATACAAGAATTCAATCCAATTGCTTTCAGTCAAATTCAAATAGTAAAGACATTGCTGCCACATCATCTTCTGAACCTATTGAATTTTTACGAGTCACCGAGCTTCCAGAAATGTCGCAAAATATTAATGGTACTAGTAGTATGAGTGATGCCGATGCTAGCCTTTCTCCAGTCCAAGATATGGATGCTGACGGAACTTTGATAAAAAATGACAATGACAACGAGAGTTATTCTCTTGGTAATCAGGAAAATGAAAATAGGCAGCCAAAATGCCATTTTAAAATGATGAGTGATCAACAACAATTGCATCAAAATGAAAATGTTGATTCCGAAACCATGGATTCAATTTTACAGTCAGTAGAAACGGAAGATCATCTTGACGATAGTAGTAGTTGTTATGTAAATAATGATGAAAGCTTGCCCCTTCAAGACAACAGTATATTATTATCATGCCTAAACCCAAGTTCGTCACAGCAGCACCAAATTCAACACCGAATAGATAGACCAAAAGATTTACCCTTATTTGGCCAGTCTCAAATCCCGATCCCTCCACCTCGTCGCTTAAATAAATCGAAGAAATCTAAAGTCATTGACTTACGAAACTCGCAAAATAATAGTTCTCTCATGACTTCAGTCATTAGAAAGATTCGTAAGTAATTTATACAAAGTAGTCAGTTTCTCAGTTTCGTTTCCTGTTTTCTTTTTACGCCATTGTTGATAGTTTTATTTATGAGTTTTCTAATGATAATAATCTTTCTGGAAAGAAAACAAACTTCGATAAAAAATCGAAAAAACTTGGAAATTGATAATGACAAGTGTCTGGTTGCAAAATCGAAAATATTATATGTATATATTTGTTTATGATGTATTGTCTTTCTTTTTTCTTTTAATTCAATAGAGCCCAATCCGATGAGAAATGTACATACTGTAATACACTTGTGTAGATGTACATTATTTTTCCTTGGAAACTCATTCAAAAATTCTACATCTTACACAAAATGTAACAACTAGATACATGACCGTACATTGCTCATCGAGTTGGGCTCTAATATATTTTGTCTAATCTTTTATATTTTGTTGTTCTGTTGACATGTAATCATTTTTCTTCAGTTTTCTTTGTGTGTTTGTTCGCTTTCGCGCATTATGGAGCCAAAAAAATATATATGATATCTAAGTATACTTACACACATCTAAATAAGAAACCAAAGTAAATTTTATCGTCTATAGCCTATTCTAAACTTTTTTATTGTATATTAGAAGCTATTAATTAATTAATACGACTATCTATTGAATCGTTTATTGCTTTATTAGAAAATTGTTGAAAGTAATGAAACTTTAACGTTAAGCCGGTAGTAATAATGACATTTAATTGACTTACAACATAATCAATTTGATGACAATAGTTTTTAGAGATTATTTGTTGACTAAACTTGTGGTGTAGTTTGTTTTAATCGGTCGTTGACGGAATTGAAAGCATATACATTTAATTATATATAGTTGGGTGGGTTTATGTTTTTGTTGAATGGTGGGTCTTATTTCATATCGTAAAAACAAAACATATATTTATTGTATAATGTAACATAAATATATTGATCAATATAAAACTTACAACAATAATAGGAACCTCCAATGTCTCCAACTCAGCTCGTAAACCAAGCCAATGCAAGTTTTCAGTCAGGAGGGACCGGGGTAGGAGGAGGAGGAAGTGGTGGAAAATTGTTGTATGAAGCCTCTTCAAAATCTCCAAGAAAACAATCTGACCAACAACCAAGAAGAAGCAAATCACAAGGTAGTAGTTCAATACCAAACCAACAGTCCTCGTCTTCTTCTGCTCACCTCCCATCACATCAGCAGAGACGAGAGCAACGGTCTTTATCTAAGACTTACAGCATGATGACCCCACAGGGAACAGCTTCTGCAGCAAACTTTAACATAAACATGAACTCTTCCCCTGAGTCAACCCCTTCCTCTCCCGGCCTCAACAATCCTAGTAATCCCATCAAATCCAACATCCTCCTCCTTTCTAGAACATATTACTCTAGTGTGGGAAATAATAGTGGGAACCAGTCTTATGTCACGTGTCAATCATCTTCCTCATCTACGACAAACCAAGGTTTGCGATAGTTTGGGACACCAACAAAGTTGTACAGTCTTTTCGTTCGTTGTCAATCAACCCTATCTCAGATTTTCCTCCCAAATTTACTTACTTACTTGGTATTATATTATTATTCCGTATTGTTACCCTAAATATTCTAACCGTTCTTTCTTTCTTTCTTTTTATTGATGACTCAAGTAACGAAATGTTGACAAAAGAATAAGAATCTTTTTGTCTTTATGGCAATTTTTTATTTACAACCGTAAACTGAAAATGAGAAACAAACAAAAGAAAATGACGTCCCATCGAATAGGGATTGACTCGACTGGGATTTCCAGGAAACTTACACCTTTTTGGATATTCAAAGTGCTGAATTCAATGATGTAACTAGGTCAACTTTCTCCCAAAGCTCAAGTTTCAAAAATAAATATTTGGAAAAGTTTCACAATTTACTAATTTAGTAAATTGTGAATCTTTTCCAACATCTTAGCTGATGGCCTTCACCTTAAAATGTTTCCAGCATTGGAATTGAGGCATTGGGAAACAGGACCTGTACTTTTGATTTCAGTAGGTCAAAATGTACAAAATAGTATACGTTTCATGCAAATCCCTTCCCGAGTGTGCATTTGTAGTTTTCTCTAAGATATTAAATAAACACCTTACCAACTTTTAATACAGAAGATAAAATCCAGCATCGATGCATGCTTGATTCAATCTCCATGCAATAACTTATCCAATAACAGTGAATAGCTTCCATCTAAAGAATAAAAAAAAAAGTCTTTTGATAATTTCAAGGTTAACCATATACTTTATTAGTTTGCCTGCTATAACGCCGTAAAATAACATTGAAAAAGTTGGGCCACTTTTCGTATTCTTTTCTCTTTGTTTCATTATTATGTACTTTGTATGATACTGTCGTTTATAAAGTTCAGTTCAGAAATTATTTTATAATCGGCAGTACCTACATAATATTCCTTGAGTTCTTTCGTTTGCTGATCTTTTATCGATCTTTAGTTATTAGTTGATTGTTTATTATTATTATGATTAAACCTTTGAGTAAATTCGGTCTCGGAAATCCTTTCAATGTCCTTCCAGAAACTAAACTAAGCTCGTCGACCGTGCCGATTATTCAGTATTCTTACTTACAATTAGCTCGTGTGGTGCTACATAGTATTGTGTCCATAAATATGTATTTTTAAATTAATGGTTGGTTGGTCCCCTTTGTACTTGTACTCTTGAAAATAAAATATATTATGACTATCTTTCCCCCAGAATAGCCCTCGCCCCTGCCCCTTCAACTAAAACAAGTAGACTAAAAATCATAAAATAAGAACATCACTACCCTTTGATGCTTATTTTTTGTTAGATTTATGTTGGTTCTATGTCCATTAGTAAACTATTATGATTAACGTGACTGTTCCCAATGAATCGTAAGTGTAATTAACCGTTTCGCATCGTATTGATTGATCTCTAAATCCTTCAATATCTAATTACTAATGAAAAACTAGTCTAAAAATGTTTCTCCCTAATGTTTTAGTTGTATTATGATTACGTTCTGTCTTTAAATCCATCCAAAGTAATGGGTAACCCATGTCCGTCTCGAAAAATACAACAAACACGTGACATACTCCGCTTATTGCTTCAGCATGCGTGCATGTGAATAGAATATTGAATATTGTACAATAGTTTGAATATATTATACTATGTAATAGTAAACCGATTATTTTTTATATCAGTTCAATCAGTTGTAAATTGTAATATTTTTATTCATTATATCCGAGTTTTTTCTCTTTATCCATAGTAATACAATATTATTGTCTTTTATATTTTTCTCGTAGAGAAATAAATTCGAACGAGTTTCTTAACATGTGAGACTAATTTAATTTTGATTTTGTATTTGTGTTCCTTCCTCCTGGCGTTGTGGGATTTAGATAAACTCGACTCAACATTCAGCCGGTCTCGATCAAGTTCAATGACGAGTTTAGATAATATTTCTCAAGAAAGTATTCAGTGCCTAACCTTTGTGGAGACTTTTCCCAAGAAGAATGGTAATAAGAGCAAAAAAGACGACTGCAAGACGCTAAACATAATTATTAATTACTGATATAATACTATGCCTAATAATCTTCAATAAAATTTATGAATAATTCAGTTCGCCTTTTCTTTATTCGTCTACATCTAGACTCTACTCTACAACTCACTTGCTGGGTAGGGACTTCGCTTGGCAGCGTTCTAGTTCTCAACATTGGAAGCATAGGAAGTGATAGAACGACGGATCCGTTGAATGTCACATCAAGTGGAACAATAGTATGATGATAATAATAATTTGTATAAGCCAAGTTAATAATTTTTCCTTCTTGGCAGTAGATTGTCAAGAACTTGTATGCTTCATCTTGACTATCACATTAGTCCGCCGATGCAGTATCGGTAAATGCTCACTTAATATTTCAATGTACTTATAATTTCTCCTTTGCACTAGTTTCGACTCAAAGGATCAATACTCGAGATGAGGTGACAAAAGTTGAATATTACATTACATTATTCTTTAGAAAAAGGCGGCTTATAAGCAAAAAAGATACCGAATCATACTTAATTGTGGTGCAATTTATTTTTTATTATGGAAAAATGAGTAGCCACATTTCACATGAAGGTGATCTGTGACATGTAGTTATTTATTTGTTAATTAAGTTTTTTTTTTCGTTTAGTTTCATGGATGCCAGCGGAAATTTATTGAGTACCCAGTCAGAATTGTGGAGGGATGATTCCAGAGCAAGTAAGCTTCCTTGTCTTGATAATAAAAAAGTACTCAAAAGTTTGTTTTGTATGCGTGGAAAATATATTCGTCATTAAATTTAGCATTTTATATCATACACATAAAGTTAAAGCTGAAATAAAATTCATTCATTCAGTAAAAAAAATTTAGTACTATATTTTAAAGTAATCTCTATGATCTGGACTCATATAGGAATATTAAATAAATAGAGTCATTTTTTTTTACTTCCTTGCAGAGACACCGACTAAAACGTCTTCTCGTGGGTCACCTACAGATTCATCACAATCTGGAATCGCTACTATACATTATGCTGTACTCGTGTCGGAAAAGTAAGTACGAAGAGTACAGCCTGCATAATATATACAGTTTTCGTTTTAATGAAGACAGTAGATACATATTGCATTTTCATTAAGATGTAATGGATTTTTTAAGGCTTCAAATATAGTATGAATGTCCAAACATTAAAAAATCATCTTTGGGCATTAAAAAAGAAAAAATATTATTGTCTTTTACATTAAATCAAAAAGTTTTTAAATTGAGTAGGTGCTTTTTTCATTAGATAGATAAATATTACATACATAGATAAGAATGTATGTATACTAGAGCTAAAATTTCCAAGATATGACCTCCCTCATTTGGTCAATCAAAATGTCTGACTTCTCACAATCAGACTCAGATTTTGGGATGGTTTTTAAATCTAATGCCTACAAAGTTTTTTGACAATGTAAATTTAATACCATAAAAAGAAAAAAATCTTAACTGATTTTCTAGTGCCCAAAGAAGATATTTCAGTTTTTTAATATTGAATCACCATATTTTTCAATAGGCAAAGTCGTGTCGTTTCCCTTCCGTCGCAAACATGTTCGTACAAAGCTCAACTGGTCAATATTAATAATTTTTCTGGTGAGCACTCTTCTACTTCCTCTTCGGTTCCTCCTCCTTCTATTACGGCCTATTTTGTTATCAAGGCTGGAATAACAACATTGCGAGGTAATAAAAGAAACTATAAAGATCTATAATGCTCTTAAATGACGTTAAAGTACGACAAAAGAAATTCATTATCAAAATATTGGTAAACCGTGAACTATCGAAAGTTCCTCGTAAACTTGTAAGGATTTACCTTTACTGTTTTAATGTGACCTAAAGGCAATTATTACAAAATACATATTTGCATTACGTATAGATTCACCGTGTTTAGTTACGTACAACAGCAATGGACATTTGACAGTCTATAGTCTGCCGAGTCTCCGGCAATTGATTGATGCTGACTTTGTTCCCCTATCAGATCTCAGGTAATTAATTAGTATTCTTCTCACTTATATATTTTGATGAATCTTTACAATCCACCATCACTACACTACGGTTGTGGGGTTTTGTATTTGTGTTAACACAATTATGTAAGTTTTCTCCAATACAAAGAGTATAAAGTAAAAGTAAGTAACTATTGAAACCCCGGACCAATAGGGCGAGTATCTACGTTATAAATATAAAGTATAGATAACTGCGCTTGTAGATAGTCGATATAAAAAAGAAAAATTGGAACAACGGAGAAAGAACTGGTTACTTTTTGTTCGAACAAATTTAAATTTTCAATACAACAATACCTGAAACTGGAAGATCGTGACGGTCTACTTTTAAAATAATCGAAAACAAAAAATTCGAAATTCTTCCCAAGTTGATTTTTGAAATAACAAGTCTGCACGTGAAATTAAACCATTTAAAAATATACCAATCACAACTTCAACCCCAATCAGTCGAGAAAACTAGCGATTAAATGTATAGATAAGATCTAGGAAACCCGTAAAATGTCACAGCAGTATAGTGAAAAATATATTCAATTTATTATTCATTCTTTGTCTAACAAATACTACCAACTAAAAAGACAATTATGCAATAATCCCACCTACGTAAGCGGATATATTATAGCTATGTATTTTGATTGCTCTCCCACGTTTTGTTTATTACCTATGTACCACAATGTAAACAGACACCTTATAAATTTCCCGTCCATTTTTAATGCCCGAATGTGTTGTTTTTGTAACAATACTTTTTTCATGACGCTGAAAAGTATAATTTTAGAAAAATTGCATAATATATAAACATAATGGCTTAATAATGGCTAGAATATTAATTTTGTGCTCTTCTCTTTTGCGAATAATTTTGCTAATAGAAAATCCTAAGGTTTATAAAAAAATTAATGCTGTAATATGTTAGAGCATTGTTCCACAACAAACAAAATTTATTTCCAAAATCTGCTCCATTTAGTATAATATAATTGACAAATAGTCAATAATTTTATAGGCAAGGTTAAATTTTTAGAAAAATAGCCAAAAAACATAGGGCAACATGTAAACTTGTAAATATTCCCTCGCTAAACTGACTGTCTGTCGTCTGTGTTGTCCGTAGTTCATTAATGTATGACTTAATGCCATTTAATTTTATATGATAAATTATGAGCGAGGCTGGATGATCACACTTAAAACATTTGAAAAGTTATGATTTTTAGCTGAGCCCAGCTTAAGTATTCTGTTTATTTTTTCAAAATTCAAAAATAAAGAACCTTATGGTGACGGAACCTCTCCTATGCTTATAATTTTATGTGTCCAAGCTCGACAATATTTTCCAAAGTTTACTTAGAACGGCGTACAACATTTAATTATTGTAAATAATACTAATCATAACAATCAATAATTGAGCAGATAGTGGGGCGCTTTTTCTGTCGAACTAACATTCTAATGAAATAACTTGCATTGCAATATTGTACTTCCTAGTTAATAATCAAATAACAGTTATGTACCTTGCTCTTTTTTTATTTTTTATAACAGTTGACAGTATGGTTGAAAGCTGATTTTCTCTCTTCTTTTTCGTTTCTTTTTTATAACTTTTCGGTTTAACCTTCGTTCGGAAAACACTTTTCGCTCTTTCCTCCTCAATTTATCTAATTTATCTGACCTTTTTGAGATTCTTTCTATCTCTAAATGTTTCTTTGTAGACACATAGATTGTAATGGTGAAAATGAGAGTCTAGTGTGATATGTAACTGTTTTTTTCCATTCTTTCTGTGTTACTGACTGTTATATTATTATCACCGAAAAATATGAAGATTTATGTTTTTGTTTGTTTCGAGTCAATATTTTTGTTGACATTTTTGTTTCGTTTGTTTCGATATTCGACACACGTTATTATGTCTTTTATTATTGCTGGTTATGTGCGTGCACAATGCATTTGATGAAAAATGATGAACAAAATTCCCATTAGAAAAATTCCCTTGGCTTATCACAGTTTTCTACTGCAATCGGCATCCATTGGAGGTTCTGGCGGAAAATGTGGCCTAATGAAACAAAATCTAATTGACCCGATGCTTTCGATTTGGGGTCAACAAATCCTAACGAAAGAAGATGTTAATTTGTAAGTCGAAAATCCAAATTTTTGTGCTTTTAAGCTTTAGCATGTTTGATGATGAATCAAGTTAGGAAATCGTTCCTTCACTTCCCTTGCTTTTCTCATTCATCTTACTGTTAAACTGCACCATGATTGTTATAAAGTTTACGGAATCGTATATTATATGTACAAATGTGAAAGTGTAGTTAGACCTAATAATATTATTAAAAAAAGGCCATTTTAATTATATATGGAACATGAATTTGATATGAAGTTTACTAATCTTACTAATAATAATTAATCCAATAATAATTCCAGAAAAATGTCAATACCATATTACATAATGTACATATTAGCTCAACATTTCGCTTTCCTCTTGTGTGTTTGGAAATTCACAACGTTGTCATATTATTTATTATACCTCCTAGAGTTTAATAGGAATTCAATCGAGATAATGTGTTCATTTTTTCGCACTTGCCCAAAAAATTCGAAAAATTTTAAACTTTATTTTCAAAATGTTTTACGAAAATTTTTCGAATTTTGTAGCTTATTTACCTGCTTTATCAGCTTGAATGGGTCTCTATTCAAACCCAAGGAACGTACGAAAAATCGAAACCTTCCCTCGTCAGTAATTATTTTAAAATAACAAGTGCTCTCCGAGTGTGAAAAATGTAGCGACAATGAAAATCTTTTAACTTTTTCATTGAAAATAAAATTTAAAATTTTAAAAATTTCTAAAGGTAAAATATTTTATGTTGTGTTCTAATTGGAAGTTGAATACTTTTAAACAGAATTGCAAAGACCTTTTGCTTTAGTGAATTTGGCCACGGACTATACTTGAGCAGCCCCAGTGAAATACAAAAATTTACCATTTCCAGTGACTTTTCGTAAGTACTCTTTTCTAAGGATTTTGAATTTCGATTGCTGCTTCATGGTATGTTACATTGAATAGTATTTTTTTCATGCCTATCTCCCTTTTCTTTTTTGTACAGTCAAATAGTGGACTCAATGTTGGGAAGTTTGTTTACCGAGACTGAATTTCCAGAAAGGCCAAAAGAAGGTAATCTATCATAAGCACAAAAGTATTTAGATCATTGATGATAATATTTCATTGAATTTTCCAAAGGGTAAATGTGCCATTATAGTTTTGTAAAAAGTTTTGTTCAAAAATATTATTCATTGAACTTTTCAGGTTTTTTCACTGGTTTGTTTGGTGGTGGAGTTAGGAATCTTGACCGCGAGGAACTATGTAATTCAGTTTATTTTGCAGAGTTGCATTTTGTGTACCGTTCATCAGGCTTGTTGCAGTTTGTATATTATTATTTGGGGCAAGCAATCCGATTTCTTGACATAAATAAAAATTTTCGTAGCTTAACGATTGAAATAAAAAAATAATGATATAAAATGATCAAGCGCCGTCTCCATGCGACCTTTAGCTCATTTAGGGA
>JAQIVE010006290.1:0-11710 GCA_034698285.1 Sminthurinus bimaculatus | reverse complement strand
AGACTAGCAACGAACAATGAATCTGGCCTTTGCTTTGTGACGCCAAAAACCATGAAAAAAAGTTTAGCTTGACAGGGTTTCGTATTTCCAAGATAGGGGCGCACCAAATTCGAGTAGGGCTAAAAAACTGAATGAAAAGTACCCAACGTTGGCGGTTTTGGGATACCATTATCCGCCATGTCAGAAAAAAGTGCCAAATATGGCCTAGATTCAGTTTTTTGGCCGCTGGACAAATACCAGACGTTATCTGAAAATGAAACCATCTACTAGGAATACAGTGTAAACAAATTGCAAATTCCTACAACTGTAAGATAATTATCTTCTTAACTGGATTACGTTAAAAACAAACTTCAAAACAAGCAGTTGCAGAGATTAAAGTTCTTGTTCAGCAGACATGGGTTTAGAATCCGTGTTTGATTTGTCAACAAAATGGCAGTTAATGGCACTTAAAATGTCACGCATCCGCTAAGTTGCACTTTTTTCACTCCTTATGCCTTTATAGTAAGGGCTAGTCTGGCAACTCTATGCAGCTGGGAGATTCAGTCATTCAAACGTTATCGATTTCCAAAATTTTGTAAGGCTGCTTAGTTTTACTAAATGATTGATTTTCGCCCCCGGCTCCGTCATATTAGTTTATCGAGACACAGAGGGGTTTTTCTCGATCCGTTTTCTACTTTAGGCCTTGCATTTCAATAGAATTTAGGTCCAAATATAATGTCATCTAATGTGACGGTACTTTTTGTTCGTGTTTTGAGATGATCAAGGACATTTTTATTGCCATTTTTATACGGAACTGGTGAGCAAACAGGTGAAGACTAATTTCTGGTAGTGTTATAAGAGCACTCGCCAGAAGGAAAACGCCCCAAAACAGAGGTGGGAAAGGAATTACTTATTGTTTACTGTGAAACAAGAAAAAAATTACATTTTTCCTCACTTCTCTACGAGCCTCGCCTCATGGACATTGTTATTCTCAATCTGTAATCCTGCAAATGATTCGACGCCGGTCATGGATTTTGTTCGATCCTGCACGGCTTCACAGAGTAGAAAACACTTTCCCCTCTCTTACCCCAACACCTCAGTAAAACCCAGAAGTGGCGTTGAAATGCTGCAACGACTACACAAACGATAATGAGATGGTTTATGCCATTTGGCAAAATCCTCTCTACAATTCATTTTATCCAGATTACTTGACCTACAGTCAAGTCAAGTAGTAATGATTTTTGTACTTTAGCTTGTAGCCCTTACCTACATACACGCGTTAGCATTTCTGCGGTATGAACTTGTAACTTTTGGTTTCGAGCACTCGGTTGATAAATAAAACTTCTTTTTTGTTCTTAAATCGACAATGAGCAGGACCTTGTGCGATAAACTTATAAGTCTCGGCTAATTGGTGCATCAAATCTGGGGTATACTATGCTTTCCCAAAGGAAAGATGGGAAAGTTGTTCCTTTCTCTGTTTTTATTCCAGGCCTTGCGCTCCAGTCATATGTACGTAAAAATCCAGTGACTCGGAATTTTTCGCCTATTTGGTAATGATTAATCCCAATGTGGTCATGGAGTAGGCTCGTGAATAGAAGAAGACCAACAGCCTTCAGGATTATCGGAGTCGTCGACTTTAGAAAATAGTACCAAAACAGAGTTGGTATTGCATTACACATTAAAAACGGTGTAACCAGAAAAAAGTTGCTGCTTTACTCATTTCTCTACGTATGTACCTCGTCTCATTAAGAGTCTCAATCTTGCTCCACAATATTTGCGATACTTGGACGCCACTCATGTATTTTGACGTGATGCTTGCAGGCACTATGATGTAGTAACAATGTCTGTATGCTTAAACCACAATGTCAGAATCAACTGCATAACTGGCGTCGAAGTCTGTACTCCGAAAATGATTGATCAGCAATTCGCTATTGCAAACTCCAGTAATGGCCATTTGAGTTTTCACTACGACAACGTTTTTAAAAATTCTCAGTGCGTCACATTATTTTGTTTAAACAAAATTCACCCTACACTATGATTCCATCACTTACAGTTTTTACTACATTACAATCACAACCTTTTCCTTTATTTTGATTCAATTTTACCATGTTCTGCCGATTTGAACACACTGAATCATGGTTTGTGCGATATGACCGCCAATAGTACAACCAACATCGCAGCAAATTTCACGCGTGGCGTCGAAATACTTTAAAGGTTACAATGCCTAAATGAGATGAGATGAGCTGGAAAGTAATTGACAAGAGTGTGTGTACAAAGCAAAATCGTTGTGTATCCACTGTAATTATGTTTTTCTTAACTCTCCAAAATGCTTCTCGTCTACTGCTTCTTCTGTAGCTTGGAAATTTCAAATGCTTCAATATTTCTCAAAAACTATTTAGGACGGTACTTTTATACCTAAATACCGTTAAAAAAAGTCAGTACAACTATAATTTAGCCCATTATACAGATGATGAATGAAACAATTGGCTTTTTTGAGCAACCTTGATTTTTTTCTTTTGTACGCATACGTGTAAGCTAATGTGAGATTATGTGACGTGAGTTAAACTAAATATTCTTCAAATGAAACAAAAAAATAAGAAGCCAACTGCAGTCTGAAAACGTATAGAAATCATCGCTGTTGGACATGACAGCTTAGAATTTCAGGCATGTTTTTAACTTAACAGCCCGCGTCAAGTCAAACGAAATTCGCGCCAACCTCGTCGCAAAATACATCTCACATTTTACTGCGAGCAACATTTCCAAGTCACTTATCACGTTTGCTGTGATGTAAGAAGTTTTCAAACCTAAAGCTCATGTTAATTTCTCTGGCGTTGTAACATCAACACAAATGACACGAGTGGCGTCCAAATTTTGCAAAGAGTGCAGAGTAAGTGAAAAGTGTTATGGTGCGAGACGATTGCTGTTAATTTCTTATTCCAAAGCTCCTCACATGGAGCAACTAAAGCAAGTGTTCAGTATTTTTAAAACAGTACCGAATTCCCGACCGTGGATATTTCTTTCTTGTGTTATTGTGACACCTACATTAGACCACTTCCCTTGTACAAAACTTTTATCGAAAAATCTCATAAGATTTCGACACGAACTTGGTCGAAAATCTTATCGGTTGTTGTTGAGTCCTTATTATTGTTTTCATCCGCAGTCATCATGCAAATTTTTCAATAACTACAACAGCATTGCCTTTATTTTCTAACAAAATTAAAAAACTTTAAACAAAGTGGATTCATCAAAAGCTGTGCAACTTTGTTGACCTTTTTGTTGATTTTATTGTTGAGTTTAGTTTAGAGCTGCCTGAACGATGATTTTGACTCGCCTCCGCGACTACTGACTGATCTAGACTCGATTGAGCCGCAGTTGTTTTAAGTGTGCCGCCATTCATCCTTAAAAATGCGGAGAAGGGCACAGAACTCCCATATGCTCCCTGGCATCAACTCACATCAGATGATTAACATGCTCACATCATCAGGTGAAGCGCCGTTTTTTTCGCCCTTTTCCCATTGAAGACCTTGTATACCCGTCGAATTTAAATTCAGATTCAAGGTTTATTGTGTTGTGATGATCGTGCCTGTTTTTATTGTCACTGTTGTGGAAAATGCCGATGAATAGGACAAAAGTGACAACCGCGAGCGACATCAGGGTAGTCGACAGCAAAAAAACAACACGAAAACCATGGAAAACATTGTATTACACATTCGGTCGTGCGAAAAAATAAATAAATTGCTTTTTCCTCACTCCTGTACTTACCTGGTCTGGAAACCCATCTCATTCTCAATATGCAATCTTTGAAGCATTTCGACGCCACTTGTGAGTTTTGTTGCGATGCTGAGAGTCATTGGTCTCAAGAACTGTATTCTTCATCATGACGTGTAACCCAATATCACAGCAAAATCCATGAATGGCGTCCAATTGCTTCAAAGTTTATACAGTGAGAATGAAATGGCTCTGATGTGAGGCAAGTGATAAAAAGCTGTTTAGCAGGTAACTTTAATGCAAAAACATGATTTAAAGCTTGAAAATGTTTTGGAATAAAATCCAAACATACAACAGCTGTTTAACGATTACCAAAGTTGAAAAAAAGTCCAAAATTTTGAAATTCGTTCCCTAACCACACCAGGGACGATTTTCTCTATCCGTTTTCTGCTTTGGGCCCTGCATTTCAGTACAATTCAGGTCCAAATTTAGTCTAACGGTATTTTTTGCTGGTGTTTTGTGATGATCAAGGACATTTTATTGCCATTTTCACGGAAGTGGCTAGTAAACAGGAAATTAATGGCAGCCGGCATTAAAAGAAAAGTCGACAGAAGAAAAAGGCACCAAAACTGAGATGGGAAATGAATTAATCAGTATTTACTGTGAAAAAAGAAAAAAATTACTTTTACCCTCACTTCTCTACGAGCCTCGCCTCACAGCCACTCTCGTTCTCACTCTTTAATCCTTCAAATGATTCGACGCCACTCATGGATTTTGCTGTGATCTTGCATTGTCTTATATCGTAGAAACAAGGGTCCTCCTCTTCAACCGGATCGTCACAGTAAAACCCAGAAAGGGCGTCGAAACACTTCAAATATTACCACACGAAAATGATGTGGTATATCGTGCATGCCATTTGGAAAAATTATCTCTGCAGTTCAAGTTATCCAGGTTGATTGAACCACAATCAGGTAAAGTTAGCATGATTTCTTCACTTTATATTGTATTCCTTACCTATACGCTTAAGCCTTTCTGCACGTACAGCTTTTATTTATCTGTCTCTTCAGATTGTAAGCGAGATTTAAGGAAAATGTATGCGGTCACGTGGATTAAATCCCCGCATTTTCAACAATCTCAAAATACTTGTAAGTACGAATTCTCCCCTTTTGTTGTTGATTTGAATGCCAAGACGCAAAATTTAGCTCCCCAGGTAAGTAAAACGCCATTTCAAATACCTTGTGCGAACACAAGACTAGCGCATCTAGACATTTAAAATCCTACTGTAAAATCATTTTTTCTTTTAGTATATGTTCCAACTATCTTTCACTCGATGTTGATAGTCGCAGGGGTTCCTGAGATATGAACTGGTAACATTTAGTGTCGAACACTCGGTTGGTAAAATTTCTTTATTCTTCTTAAATCGGCAATTATCAGGACCTATGTACAATGTACATAGATCCGATAAACTCCTTGCTGGCCTTGCGTTCCAGTCAAATTTAGGACCAGAGATCCAGCGACACGAATTTTTTTGCTTTTCTGGTGGTTGTTGCTCTAAATATTGTCTTAGAGACGGCTCGCGAATAGAAGCAGACTGATAACTGCCAGAGCCATCAGAGCCGTTGATAGCAGAAAACAACAGCAAAACAGAAGCGGGCATTGTAATATTCATTCAAACGGCATAACCAGAAAGAACTTGCTGCTTTAATCATTTCTTCACATGCCCCATCTTATAACTTGCTTCGTTTTCGCTCCGCAATCTTTGCCATATTTGGACGCCATTCGTGGATTTTGTTGTGATGGTTGAAGGCACGGGTCAGAAGAAACAATATTACCACAAAATTATCCCTGTCAGACTCAAGTGCTTAAGTGTCGTCGAAGTACTTCATAGAATACAAGTCGAGAATGTGCTGCGAGTGGAACCGCTTTAATGCCAAAAAACAGTGTTGGGATACCACACAAAAATATCATTTAAAACAATTACCCTTTGGCTTGACACGAGGTCAAAGAATTAATGAGAAAAAATTCACTGGAAACGCCATTCACCTTGAGGAAATGATATGAGTGATGATCCCAAAATATTTTTGAGAGATTGCCAACCATTCTTTGTTGTAGCACAGACCCAGGACTCTTAATGGAATCACGCATAATAATTTCAAACGTTGAGGGCAAGTGAGGAGGGGGTCACCCTTCCATGGGGATGAATTCGCTGATTTTGCCCTTTAGGTGATCATAGAGAGTTTTGATGAGGTACACTCGACTTGAATGCTTTCGAAACGTCAAATGCCCTCGTACTTTTTCACCTTTATCCTTGATGCTGTGAAAGCATGAGAATCTCTAAAATATCCGCCTGAATAGGTTTTTACCCAAAATTTTACTCTTTATCGACAAGCGCCGGCCCAGAACGGAGTTCCTGAGGGAAAACATGACTGCCTGAGAACAGTAGCTCCGATGAGCTTGGGTATAATTTTTTAAGACCTATAACTGGTGTATTATCACGGACGAGCTTAGTGAAAAATTGATCGAAAAGTTGATGAGATTTTCGACCAAATGCGTGTCGAAATTTCATCACACACAAATGGATTTTCTTTAACCGTTCTACACGCTCATAATGATTAGTTAGGTTGGTTGACATAGACAAGATATTTATAATTTATACCCATTATAAGTGGTTTTAATGTATTGGCAAACTAATCGCCACCAAAGAGCAAACTATGGGTTCTCGTCAATCTACAAGTAACCATTTTCTGAATTCTGAGATTCTGAGGTAAGTGTATTTTTAATTTTTTAAACTTTACTTTCAATTTTGCTATCTAACATTGAAGTCAAAAAGCACGGTTGCCATATAATAAGCAATTATCATGCTGTATCAGATACATTTAAAATCATATAAACTATAAAAACTTATTAATACAATACACAAAAAGTACAAAGGGCTAAATGTATCTGGTTCTGGGCAATGTTTTGCATAATTTTATCTGATAAATGACTTCAAACTTAAATTGAGTTAAAAGAATGAGAATTAAACGCCCCAGTTTACGGTACTGTGAAACAAGACAAAGATTACTTTTTTCCTCACACTTCTCTACGAGCCTCACCCCATAGCCAATCTCATGCACACTCTGTTATCCTTCAAATGATTCGACGCCACTCATGGAGTTTGCTGTGATCTTGCATTGCTTCAACTAACAGAAAGCTTTATCGTCGAAATGAACACGAATATCAAAGTGAACCCGATGACTGGCGTCGAAATGCTTCATTGACTACGAAACGAAAATGAGATGGTTTATACAATGTGGCAAAATTCTCTCTACAGTTCAACTTATACTTATTACTCGACAGCATGGATGAAAGCTGAAAGCATAAAATAAATGTAACTCATAAACGCTTACATTGTTTCATCTGTTAATTACAATCATCCTAAATTGTAACGATTTATGAGTACACAGGTCAATTCTGGGAATTCCACGGCCTAAAACTTTGTTGAAGCAAAACATTGTGTAGATTCCAAGTATACAAACCATTTATCTCTTCAATCAAATACAAACTCCAAACCTTTCCAATTTTTCGAGAAGTTTTTCAGGCCTCGATTATTTTGACGCTAAAAATGAGGTATCTGGGTTCTGATAAAATTCTGCATCTAACTGCAGGATTTTCTCCAATGGTCTGAATGGTAAGCACATCTCAAATTCAAGGGCTGTAGAGGTCAAAGTTCATGTTTAGCAGACATTTCCCAGCAACCATTGGCCAGCGTGTTGAGGAATCAGAAAAAATTTGCATATTCTCTCAATCAGCTTGCTAGTTAACAAACAACCCACCACATTCCTTCCCCTTACGCTTTGAGCTGCATGTATTTTGACGCCACTCATGAGATTTTATGTGATACAACGATGGCTACACCTTTACTGATATCTTGTACGTTACGATTTCGAAGCATTGGTCAAACTCATACTACAATGACAAACGTCGGAGCGTTCAAGTAAGTGTGATGAGTGGCGTCGAGATTCTGAAAAGCGAAAGAAGCGAGAAGACGAAGGGTTGTGGTACGAGGCGAATGAAAATACGAACATTTTTAACGAACTAAGTGGGTGAAAAAAACTCAGGAAATAAATACGCGTACTCCAGGCTGTGAAGCTCCGCCAAAACTTTAATATCCCAAGTTTTTTATCTTATGGTTCTTGTTTGGGAAGTTAAAAGTCATTTGTTTTAAAAATCTACTCCTTTTTAGCCCCATAACCATTGTTGAACACAAAATCTCAAAAATCAGCCTATGTGCATTGCTCGTTTCGCAATTGTTGTATGATTTAGACGCTATTCATGGATTTTGCGGTGATGCGACGGCGCTTAATATCAAAGAGGTTGAATTGGAATGTGGCAAACCCGAACAGTAAAGCAAATTCATGGGCAAAGTCGAACAGTTTCACAGATTACAGAGCGAGAATGGGTCGGCTTAATCCACGAGATAAAAACCTCCCGGCCCTTCAACGTAACCAGGCTGCTAGACTTACAAAAGTTGATTTCAAAGCATGATTTATGTACTTCTTTTTTAGGTACTTACCAATACATGAACTTATGGACAAGCATTTCTGCACTTTGCTGTAACATATCTGATCAATCAGATTACAAGAATAATGCAAGGAAAATGTGGGCGGTCACATGGAGTAAAACAATACGTTTTTAAAAATCTCTACTCCAATAATACATGTGAGTGCAAGCTATCCCTCTAATGCCCGTGATTTTTGTGGGCAGGACAATGAAAGTTCAATACTCACCTTGGTTAGTAAAACGCGGCTTCTTTCTTGGTACAATATTGGCGAACAAAGGATTCAATGGCAAACAGATTGGTTTTGAAGACAATTCACACGCTGGACATCCAAAAGGCCAGGCTGTTGGTTTTTCCATGAATGTAGTAACTCGATGCTGTATAATATTATGTAGTTCTACTCGTAGTCCTATTTTGCCTTCCTAAAAAATGCACTATTTTGATGATAAATAAAGTGATTAAAATGTAGCACTATTAAAGTCACACATGTGATTAAAGATCACAATAATTTTATTACACTTATTTTGTAATAAAACAAAAACTTAAAACTAAAAATAAAGCAGGACGAGATTTTCCTGCTTCCTGCTCGTCCGGCTCGCTCCATCGAGACCCGCAGAATCTACGGACTAATTGAAAGTCCGCACCAAAACCCAAGGTCAGCTAGAGGAGAGGCGATAATTCTTCCTCTAGATGCCTCCAACATACACACACACACAAAATAAGTAGAATAATATAATATTATTATTCTACTACTACTAGTACTACTTAACCTAAAAGGCTTGACATAATATAATATAATATATTATATTATGTCAAGTCTACCTAACTAGGTACAACTCCCAACATCCTCCCCACCATAATTCTTCTTATCTTGAGAAAATTATCCAAAGTCTTTATTGGAGTTGGTCCGGGAGATTGAGGTTGACGAAACATAAGAGCGTTATGTTAGTAGAACTGAATCTTGAGACGAGATATTTCATATTTCAATATTCTCCATGCTCCGATTCTTTCTTGAGTAACCTTCTTTCTTTAGTAAAGGAGGTTCAATAGAACTGACCCAAATCCGAATTTTTAACTTCATTGCTTCTAAATGAACGTCTTCTGTAAGAATGATGAGTCGATGTACTTGAGAATAAATATTCAACTTGGCGAATATTCACAACTTGAATCTTGATACTATTGTTGTACCAATTTATCGGGTGGCAATGAGACTTCTTTTAAGATCTTCTCATCGACCATAACTGAAGTACCGTACTTGTCACGGTGTGATGGGATCATTAGCTGACTTTCTTCACCAACTTGACTTTCTTGATAAACTCTTGAATCTCGAGTAGTTCCTTTGAAAGCATGATGAACTTGATGAAGCCCATGGTATAGTAAGAATAAGTTTTTATTCTTCTTCATTTTAACTCGTCCAGCGGACGAAGAATATTTCTTCTTATAGAAATCCCGATTCATTAGCTTGAGAATCTTCATATTCTTGTAAGATATTTTATCCGATTTTTCTGCAACAGTAATTTCTGTGGGTACAACGGATTTGACTTCTCTTGGTGTAGAGATAAATAGAAGAACATCTTTAAATTTCTCTTTTTCTGGAGAGATGAGTTCTTGTAATGATGGGATGAACGATGATTTGACTTGATTAAGTTCTTCATCCTTTCTGGTAATACTTCTTTGTGAGATTTCTTCAATGGCTTGGACTGCTGTTGTTCTTTTAAAGATTTTCTCTGAAGTAGGTAAAAGTCGCTTCTCATGTCCTCTGCATATAGACTTGAGGATTGAGAGTCGCGCCGACCTTGATCAAACTAATTACTTGTTGTAAAGATGAGTAAGGCGACTTGGGATGACTGCTAAAATCAACTTGATTGAATTTCTGCAGATCTTGAATCTTAATTTGAATTAAGTCTGCTTGTAGTAATTTATATTGAACTTGTAGTAGTTCTTGAGAGGTGACGAATTTTTCATAGTTCTTTATTTCAATTCTTGAATTATTTATGAAGCTTAAGATCCGCGATCTTCTTATTTCTTCATATAATGATGGAGCACCTCCCCACCATAAAGAATCTTGAAATAATTCCTGGGGAAATATTCCTCTCATTTCACAGTCTTGTGGAGTAACTGAACTGATTTCAGTTTGATAATCCTCATTTGTATAATTATTATGATTAATATTTACTTGACCCTGTGAATTCTTCATGTTCTGGACCGTTGAATTACTTTCTGGAAAACTAGAACCTTGAAATTGGAATCCAGGCTGGTCATAATAATCTTGAGTATTCTCATCCGAATACTTTTGCAGTTTTGATGGCTGCTCGAATCGAGTCACTTGACTCTGCTTTTCATCATTTCTGCTAAGTGGCTGAGGTTTATTTGATCCTCTTTTACCCTGGTTAGCTCTTGAAGCTGATGATTTATTATGATGTGAAGTGTAGTGCTTCTGATAATTATAATTTCTATTATAAACTTGACAATCTGTATGTTTGTGGACATCCTTTTCAAGCCAACTTTTCCTAGTTCCTTGCTGATTGAACCACCTCGATTGTTGTCGATTATTAGATTTCAAAACGTCTGAATGATTTTGCCTTGGATGATTCGTCCTCCAATTATCACAGTCTGAATTATTTTCCGACTTGACTTCAACACGATGAGTCCTAAATGCGGATGCAGATCTGCTGGATTTATTTTCAGGTTTTGAGTTCTCGGAGGATGTGAATGATGGCTCGTCGATTTTCAACTTGACTTGATTGAGCTGCTCATCATTGACGATAGTCGATTGTGTAATATCTTCAGTATTATCACAATAGGAAATACTTGATTTCTTAATCTTGAAAGATTCTTGAATATCAAATATGGATTTTTTAATTTGAGAAGAAGTTGCTAGTGTTTTATCTAGATCTTCCTTCAAATCTGAATTATTTATTTCAACTTCTTCAATGTTGTCTTTAATTTTCTTCGCAATAGTAGACCATGTATTATTTAGATTAATAACATAGTTTTTTATTTTCTCAATCTTATCGATTGACAGTGGCTCTGTAGAATGATTTGATAATCGAGTCTGCAACTTCTGTAGTTTCAGCTGAAAAGCTTTTACTTCATTATGGATCCTTTTCTGCTTAAATGTGAACTCCATTGTTGCTGAATACTTAAGTATCTAGACTCAGATAATCTTAGAAGTGATTTATTATCTTGCTCTTTTCTGAAGACGTGATAATATGATTTGTAATTCTTGACCTGGAGATCTCTGTCCACGGTATTTGAATTATACTTGATGTATAAAGTTCATACTGAAGTTTCTTCAAACAGTACTTTATAGTTGATAATACTCTTCGTCTTGTTAACTTGTACAAAAGTTCTAACCAAGCACGATGGAGTTAATGGTTTTAATTGATCCACTCAATGTTGACACGAAGCTCCTTCAGGATTATTTTCTGTCCGAGTGATGAAACTGCTGTTGAATAAAAGAAAGGGATCTTCCTCCTCTTT
>JAQIVE010006289.1:0-11711 GCA_034698285.1 Sminthurinus bimaculatus | reverse complement strand
TGAAAGTTTCCAACGTTCAAAATGTCGTACCCGCTACCCCTCAGCAAAGATCACAAAAGTAAGTTTACATTTAATCCTCCTTCCTTGTATTAGCAATTACTTTACTAAATTAAGTATATTCATCCAGTATTTTCACACACTTTAGATTGATTGTTCGAGGACTTGAACTGTGAGGCCACCGGTTTTACTTTAAAATAAAACTTTTTTATAAGGCTAATTAAAACGACAGGCAAAAATTAGTTCACGGATAAAATGTTTCATCTTGGTTCAAGTAGTTCATTAGCAAACAAATGATTGTTACTAAACTCGACATGAAAAAAATGGTAAAAGTAATTAGTCCCTTTGTAAATTTCAAGGTACATTTGCCATTCAACATTTATTTACATGCATCTATTTTAGGAATTATAGCTTGCAAAAGAACAAGAAAATTAGTTACAACTGGACCTGTGTCGTTTGCCACCTTTCAATACCTAATGAACATCAAACTTACTCAATTCAGGATGAGATGAATAAAGGGAGGAAAAAACAAAATTGACGGGGATATCTTTTTCTCAATATAATACACGCCAATATTAACTTGTATGTTTTCTGCAGCAAAACGGGGTGAATGAATGAATATGAATGGGAAACGAAGGGCGGCCAGTGTGTGTGTGTGTGTGTACAAACGTATAGTGTGGGAGCAGACATTAAACCTAAGAGAAAAGCATAATATCCTCTTCCTTTTCTTTCTCTATAAAATATCGAACAAAGTGATATCAATCTACAGTATTTGTATGCCGGGGAGAGAAAACTAAAACTAATTCACGGGATGAATTAAATATGAGTTCTGAGTCCAGCTCTACGGTAAATACTGTATATTACAGTTCAATTTAGCTCAGTTCAGCATTCAGCTCTATTCAACTCCCACCGTTCTACGTTCTTCTTGGGCTAGGTATTGGGACTGTATAAATTTGTATATCAGGGTATAAGGTCACCGGAAATTTATGATTGGCAGTATTTGTCCTCGCCAGAAATTAATATCCATGCAAACTAAAACTAAAAGTGTATAATATCATGGAGCTTCGTGCTCTGGAACAAAAGAAACTAGAAGGGAAAAACAAAAACAGCGGACACTGGGATGAAAATCATGCTAAATACAGTATACATGTATGTACGATGGCGACAGGATATAACTAAAATATACAGATATATTGGTATAATGCCTGTGCTATTATTTTTTTATTATTACTATTATTTTTATCATCATGATCATTTCTCCAGCTATTTTCCTACAATGTAAAAAGGTTTTTTTTATTCCTCCAGCCGTGCGCACCTTTTTATTTGCCCTGGTCACGATTTTCTCGCTCAAGCACGTCAGCTTGAATTCAAGCTCGTGTATCTCTCCTGTCCTTTCACATTATGGAAAAAGTCAACTTTGTGAAAAATGTTATGGGAAATTGGAATTATACACCGTTTTTGCACACCTATTTTGCCAATACTTTCCAAATACCCGTCATTTGCCTAGTGTATAAAAATACATACATGCGATGGATATTCAAATATTCATTCTAGTACATGCTCTCAAAGTACAAATAAAAAATGCAAGAGCATTGTTCATATTACATGATTTGATTTTTTACTTTTACTCCGTAAACAGAGTCAAAATATGAAAGAATGACGTTTTTTGAATTTGATACGATATCAATTAATTTTTTATGCTGCCATATACATTATACATACAATACATGAGGTATTTCTTAGCTTCAAATTAACATACTGATTACTTAAGAATGTATGAGATGGCTAATTACATTTTTATGGATTGGTTTGGCCTTTTTTGGTCTCCAGTTTGAGTTCCGAGTGAACATTTCTCATCAAATTGCAATTTCCCCATTTTCCTTCCATTGTTCAGGTCGAGGCAAATACGGAACACGGAAAGTTGGAGCGTTGCATAAATAAATTCAGGGCGAAAAATAAATGAAGACGAAGACGAAGAAAGATCAAGTTGGAACTTGCAGACCTATCAGACATGTCAGTCTTTTGGCTTTTGCCTCACCTTATATGTTTACACAGAGTCTACATGCATGGGCATATGAACAAGTACAAGCAGACAATTTAGAGCTCATGCATAAGATTATGCAAATTTTTTGGAGCTTGGAGAACTTTGTCCGTACATGACTATACATCGTATATACTATGGATATAGTTATGTAGAATTCATCAAACTTTAATTGGCGGGGAAAATTTAATATTTAATAACCATTTTTTCCCCTACCTGACAGAGCCACACTATAAAATCCTAATTGGAATAATAAACCCTTGGCTAGATGAGAAACGAGCAAGCTCAAGAAAAATTTGACTATACATATACATAGAAAAAATGTACAAAACTTCTCTTCATTCTCTTCATTATCACACAAAAATTGGCTTGAGATTCTGATTCTGCAGTTTTTTGATAGTCACTCTTAATGTTATTCATTCAATCACATTCAGACCTTAATTTATTTATGTACAGTATAAATGCAGTCATAGGTAAAAAATACCCGAGATCTTTTTCCAGAACTTTTCAAACAAGTACAAAATATGTAATTCAAAATTTTTTAAATTGGCTAAAAAATTAGTACAAACACTTTGATGAATATATCGAGTCAATTTTCAACAGTAATAAGCTATGCTACCCAAGCTATGCTTTAAAGAAAAACGTGGATCGTTATAACGAAGAGGCAAAAACAGCTAAACCCATAAAGTATTGGAGTAAATAAAAGGCGGAAAAACATGGAGCATCCAAAGCCATTACAACTTTATTCTGTTTTTGCTTTGGAGGAGTAACGGTCGGGTTCAAATAATTTGTGAACTTACAAGACGCTAACATGATGCTAAACTACTACTACAGCGTACAACATGCAGTCTATGTATGTATGCAGTATGTATAGTGTATTACTACTTAGATTGAATGAAACAAACGGGAGGAAATGATGAGCATTGCCAAAATAAAAACAAAACAAAAAATGAGATGTTGAGAGAGGAAAAAATGTGGATGGATTCATTGCTCCGGGTGCTCGGCCTCACTTGTCTGTAACTATGTTTATTCTCTGTATGAGTATGTATATGCGAATATCTCGGGTATATTGCGGAGCGAGTAAGTTCATCACGGTTTTCGCGTTTCCATTTCGGATTCACTACATCTCTCTCTGTCTCTGTATCTTACACTCCCTCTCTTTCTACATATATTTCTCTCACTACTCCACTTCCACCACATAAAACACACTCTTTTACAACTGCAACTACAACTATCGCTGTACATTGTACAACTACTGCAACTGCTACGTGTACAACTTCCCGTTATTACTATGACTATTGCTACATATATACGTCTCTTCCTATTCGGTTCCATTGAGATTTATATGTGATGAATTTTACAGTTTGTCCGTCCATTTCACCACTATATATTTTATACATGGACAGATGAAGACCTCTTCTTATTTCTATTCTCCTCGTCCTCTTGCCCTCCGTTTTTCTTACCGCTGTACATTGTACATATATTACCTACATAAAAAACGTCTCCTTCTTTTCTTCGGGAGATCTATCAAGAAATACAAGTCATACATATTTATACGATAATATGCTCCGTTGTTTTACAGTTTTACAACATCCAGTATAAGTACACTCTGTATAAATATGTATATAGTGATGTCTAACGCATGGAGTTCCATGTGCTCTCATCTCTGTGCAGAACAAATTTGAGGGGGGCCAGAGGGAGAAGAAATCTGCGCATTTTAGCACTTGACATACATACATACATAAATGTATGTAGTATTTAGTATGAGTAGTTTTAAAATCCCTGAGAGTATACACACTGCTGCATATTTTAGCCATAATACAATTTAGCACGGGTACAACTTACTGGAGAGAGAATTAAGTGAATGGGAGAGACTGAGATGAGAAAACAGGGGAAATTGTTTGGTATAAATCATGCTATTTTTTCCTGTTCAAACATGAGATATTAGCAGATAATTCGGAGCCGACTTTATGCGTTTATGCAATGTATTTGCACAAAATACATACTAATAGTATGATACTATGTTGCTGGCTGCTTTTTGAAGGGTATTTGGCATTTTCTGATTTGGCAAGTCGTCCCAAACAGGCTTTGCATTGAAATGTTTAACTGTCTCTCCTGGTTCATTTCATATTTTTCAGGGCTGCTGTCTTGTGCATGATTCTGCCACATCATAAAGTTTGAAATATTTGGAAATTAGGTCCATCGTTTTTTTAATTTTATTAAACTCATAACAAAACCATTTTTTACAAAATGAATAACAAATAAAAAATTAAAGAATTGGATAAAAATGTAAATAATCTTTACGGATTAAAAAAACCATGTCAATTCCCCCAGTATCATATCATACATTTTCATGGCTTGAATTTTTCAAAGAGTAGATACTGGGATATTCTATGTCTTCAAAAATTGTGTGTCTTCCAAATTTACCTACTCGCCAACTTGAATTAGCAAAAACAAGTTACCTTTACTTTTTATGGTACATGTTACAACTTTGCTGCAGATCGCAAATCTCATCCGTACATATCTCTGGTATAGTAATATTATTTGAAATTTCAAAATGGAGATAAAGATTACGCTAAAATTCAAGCAGTTCGTATGCAATGCTTGTGTGTATATTTATATAATAGTATACGCAGAAAAAATGTTTACTTATTCAACTTGGCCGACTAAGCCTGAGTAAACATGCGAATAGGTATCTTTGTTTTTTCTGCGTATACTTGCATAGTTTTTACACATAAGCTAATCGTAAGATGCGTGGATTCAAATCGGGATTCTAGCTAATGCAGGGGCAATAGCAGTGAATTTTTCTTTGGATATCGTGAGAGAGAGAGAGAGTCGAAACTCTACGTGTGTAGGAAATATCTGCAGACTGAAGTTGTAGATGCCTTTTTATAGGAAGAGTCAATTTTGTTGCATGTTTATTTTTCTCCATCTCCACCTCCTCCGCCTCCCTTTTCGGAAAAACAAATGACTGAGCTGTCTCCGGTTTATTCGGCAATTTTCTATCGCATTCAAATCCAACTCACACAACATAAATATGTACTTATGTATTACATATACTACATACACTGATGTTACGTCAATATAAATCCATTCATACTGATGAGAAGCGTTTTATGTTACTTTTTTACCAGTTACAACTGGATGAGTAACTTAAGATCCGTTTCTCCATCGTCAACATTAACACTGTTCATTTTTTATGCGTCTCCACTTCTCTAAAAAGAAGTCATTTAATACGTCTGAATCTGAAATTTTGAATGCGAGCCGTACTTATATGCAGTAAAGACTTAAAACAACAGAAATAATAATATACCTATGCATGTATGTATCTAAATATCTAAGAAGAGAACAGAGAATTTCTGTGCATTTTGCATTTTCATTCTCCACCCAAGAAAAACTAGAAGATGACGAGCAGACTTTTGAATGTCATTTGATTCTGTGTAAAAAGTCCCAGTCTTCTGCACGGGCAGCTTGTTTCTGTTTTGCATAATATGTATAAGTATACGACTGCTTGTATCTGCATCTTGAAGGTATAATATTCTATGCTTTCCTCGTTTATGTTAAGGCTGTCCAACATGCATCATAAAAGGAAAACAGTAAATGATCTAAAATCTCAACTGCATAAAAGCTCCATGTGTGTATGCATGTATGTATGTATGTACTTTAGCATGCCTGTGTGTCAGAGAGTTTTACAGGATCATTTTGAGGATGTATTTTTCCCCGCATGCCGTTTTCTCTTTTTCCTTCGTTTCGTCTCGGCTTTTTCTCGGTCGTGTTGACTTCCTGCTGCGCTAAAATAATAAATGGTTTAGTGCATCATTTATTATGCACTGTGTATTTATATACTGGATACTGACTAAGTTACTCACAGCGAGATTTTAACCAAGACAAACAAAACAGCAACAACAACACCATACAACTGCTGGCACGCAAATGCACCGCGACAGAAGAAAGAAAGAAAGGAAAAGGCAAGAGCCAAGTAACACGACGGAATGGCGAAAGTCTGGCGAAAAACCTCCCGTCATAATGACAATGACAATGGAAATTCAAATGGAAATGTCAAGCTTACAAAAGTCATATGACGCTCCTCATCTTTTCCCCTAAAGTCAAGTCAAGGCAAGGCAAACCTTTCGACTTGATTCAACTCAACTTTACTCAGGAAATCCAAGTCAAGTCAACTTGACTTGAAAAGACATTAAAAGTTCATTTCACAATTTCTCAGACATTCTCTTTAATTGTCCCATATTGTTGCTAAATCGGACTCATATTGATTTTACATTAAAAATATTTGCATGTAAAGAATCAATGATGACTTTTTGAGACTTTTTTTGCCTTTTTGGTTCCTGCCCGAGAAGACCAATGTTTTTGAATGTCAAACTTCCCAAATGAGATAATTGTGACAAAGAGAGTGAAAGACTTGATTGGATTATTGATCTTGTTGCAAAATGAGAGGGTGACAATTTTACAATAAGTCCACCCGAGCTGTCAACCTGCCTGTTTTATCAGTCACGTAAGTGGTGAATGGTAAACTCATTGGTAAACAGTTGGCCTACAAAGCGGGTTGCTAAAACAATGTAAAAAGTGTCGGTATTTCTACGGGCATGGCTGCCGTCACAAGACACTGGTTTAAGGAAAGACAAACAAACAAACAAACAGAGAGAAATTCAGTCGGGAATATATCCAGCACGTAACCTCTTAAACTGTTATTTATGTTGTAGCGATTGTGGGGAAGTTTTGACCGGGCAGATTTTCCGCGTCACACAGTGACAAAAAGAATTGGTCCTGTTGCACTTTTCCTCGTTAGCTAGTGACATGAGGATTTTCCCAGTGAAGCCACACACGAAAAAAAACCAATGTGAAAACTCTAATATGTCCCACTTTATATGCCACCAACTTTATGTGGGGAAAAACAAAGGAGCTGGCTTCTTTTTTGCAAAGCTAAAGACGGCTGTTTCTATATTGTGCGAATATGTACATTGTACAATGTACATAGACTCGGTTTTTGTCTTCGACTGTGACTTTGAATTCGAATTGGAGTCAAGTTTGGGCGGAGAAAGTCAGTAGAAATAAAGTGAAAGTGGCAGAGTCAGAACTTCCCACCAGACACCAACACAACGCACGAGGACAACGAGAGAGAAATAAAAGGCAATATAAAAATAAAGACTGTGAAAAGGTTCACAGCCCTCTTCTCCAGCAATTCCATTCTCGTATGATTCTTCTTCGTCTTAGTCTCAGCCGGAGTTTCATTCTTATTTTTAGTTTTTTTTTCAGCCGCAGCTTCTTTCCCCCACATACTGCACAGTTGTGATTTCACAGTCGTTGTCGTTTCTGTCCGCAAGTCTGTGTTATATCGATGTACATATACATATACACACATATTTTCTGTCTTCCTCGCTTTTTTGTCTCCATCTAGTTTGGCGCTATTCTGCTGGCTTTGGTATTCAACTATGTATATAGAAAATATAAAAAGTTTTTGGCTTTCCGCTGAATGCTGAAAGGAAATTGATGTGATATCTCCGTCTCGGTCTCCGTCTATTTAGGCCCAGTTCTTCTTCTCTTGATTTTCTCTTGAAAGTCGACAATTTAAAATAAAGAACAATTTCCGTTTATTCATACTTTTACAAATACCAACTTCCTTCACCTGCTTCTCATCCTCTTTCCCTTTATAATGAGCGTTGTTTCATTTAGTCTATGCTACAAATGTGTTATATGTTATACATGTATCTTAAAAATGAACTTGAGACAACAAAATTTGCATGCCTAATCCAGACAACTTGGTTCCCTTTTTTGCATGCAAATTCTTTCTTGCTTGTTTCTTTCTCTATTTTTAGCTTCAGACCTTTTTTCTTTATTTTATGAAAAAAATTCCAATTTGGTCGGAAATCATCGGCTATCATCAAAAGTTTTTGAATCAATAATTTCATTTGTTTTCTGAACCTATTTAGCTTTTTTATGCACAATTTTTACTACAGAAGAGCGTTGTAGTTTCATTCCTATTGCACGTATAGTTATATATAGTGACTACATTATGTTTTGAGGAATGGTATTTTATAACTGAGATGAAAGGAATTTGAATTATAAACATTAGTATTCTCTTTGACTCCTTGTATTTATTATTGCTTGCTAAACCGGATGGATGAAAACCAGAAGTAGAAAAAAGACTTTCAGGTGGCATCCTTTTGTAGGAAAGGTTTCTCCCTGTTCCTGCATAAATGAATGATTGCACAGGATCATATCAGAGAACGTCTTTATACACGTGATCTTTTATTATTATTATTATTATCGTCTTTATTCGGCTTCCTAATTTACATTTTGGGGTTTTGGGAAGGCGAGAAAAAGCATACAGATAACTGTAGGAAGCGGGAGAAAGTGGAGGCGGACGGATAAAAAGGAGAGGAAAGAATGGGAGAATAGTGATACAAAATAATACAAATATACACCCACAACACCGAGGAAGAGGAAGGCGGAAGAAAGGAAAGCCGAGGGAAAAAAGATCAGTGAGGCCGAGATTTTGGGGATATTGAAATGTGAACATAAATCACGAGATTCCCATAAAAGTGTCACGAGCTCCTTTTGTATACTTCGATGCCAGTTTCTGACTTCATGTCAAAGATGTAACTGTATGTACGTACGTATGTATGTATATATATACACACCGAGGATGCTTCAAGCTTCATCTCGCATACAGATGTACATAGTTGGTTTCCTTTTTTTCTACGTTCACCTCTATCTTACCCTATTTTACTTTTCACCCAGAATATGTGGAGCGATATGGGATGCGTTTCCTAAATATTACTTTAATATTGCTCAAAAATAATAATAGTGTAATACAAAATACATGCAGCAAAAAATACCTACAAATGCTGCAAAAGTCCCAGCACAAGCTCAAAGGTTACTTAGCATTCCAAATTCCGAAACAGCCAATTTAAGCGTCAAAATTTGTAAATGAAGCAAGTTGAAGGGAAGGAAATGAAGCCATTGAAAGGGCTTTGCTTAGAGCACGAGCAAAGATAAAGAAATATTGACGAAAGAAGCATCTCGACTAATATTTAGACCTTTAAAGCTACTTCATCTTGAATCCAGCTTCTTCGTGTAGGTTACAGCTGTATGTTCCTGCACCGTGCAGTGTGCAATGTACAGCTGTGTATGAATGTACGTAGAGAAAAATTTTATTTTTAGCATGTTCTTCACCTTTGTACATGTATCCTATTTTAGCTTATGCTTCTGGGTGCTAGTTTTAGTTAGCTCTCCGTCTTTGGAATCCTCCCATGGTAAATGCCGTACATAAAGACAGAAGGTATAAAGCGATCACATGGGACGAGCGGTTTACATTTTTAACTCACATACCGTGTATTACCTTTTAGTTTTGCAGTACCAAATAGTGAGCTATCTACATATTGTGTTAATACACAGAAAATAAAAGAGTCCTAATAAAGTTGCTAGAAAGTGCATGGAAATATACGGTACGTATCAATCTGCTCCTTGTTCTTGTATTTAGAAGGAGTTGAGTGCACTAAACTCCGACGCGGCGTGTTTTATACATGTCTACTTTGTACATTGTACATGAAGCACATGTTCGTATCTGTCTTCTCCCTCTAATTTCCTTACAAATACTGGTTATGTATTTTATTTCTGAGACAAAAAGCCAAGTGCTTTGTGCCATTTGATTTTTTCCCCTGCTAACTTTATGTATAGGACTAGGACTACCTTTTATTCGTGTACACAATTTGTCCTTTATGTACATGTAGCACATTGTGAGACTCAATTTGGAATTTTAATTATTTTTAAAAGTGTTAATGAACATTTCGTCGTTTTTCTCACTAATGTCGTCCTAATACCACATGACTCAATTCAAAAGGAGTTTAAAGCTCAACATACATCCATGTGGGACACTTAGTATTCTATTTTGATATTCGACTTTAAACTGGGAAATGTAAATTTTACACTAGAAATTCCTGAGGCCGGGAAAGAATCTAAAGAAATGCTTGAAGCGGAAGAGTTATTGAAATGTCTTTTCTTTATTTACCGACACATTTTACATGGAAAAGGTGTGGGATGTATACTACTTAAATATGTACATTGTCCCGTTCTATTTTATTTTACGGTATACGGCGAAAGCGTGCTTGAGGAAGTCCCATGTGACTAGATCAGCTGTATTCTACTGTATGTACAATGTACAATGTATTTACGCACAGGCAATTTCACATTGTTTTTGACGTACAAAACCCAACAGTGTAACTTCCTCTATGCTTCTTCTTTATCTTTTCCCCCCGTCCACTTACCGCTTATGCCTAGACTCTTTGAGCCCGTGAAGTGTTTCCTCTTTCACTTTCCCTCACATTCTTCCACTTCCTTTTCTTCGTTTCTATATTTTATATATTTACACAGAGTCGCAGGCTAAACGTCTGACGATACATTTTCAAATATCTACCTACGTTTACACAATTGATACGATATGTATGTTCAAAGACAATGATTCAAGGCCTCTCCACTTTGTTTCCATTATCTAATGTTTTGTTATATTGTATCCGGTGCATAATGTGTAGTTAGCTTGCGGTGTGGGATCCGTCGAACGAGCAAGAAGTGCACATTGTTTCCTTGTCGGTCCCCATTAACTTTGAGCAGCTTCCCTTTCCACCGTAAAGTATGGGGATATGCACTTTAAAATGTTTAGAAAACCCAACTAAAAAAGGGACGACAAAGGGACACAAAAGCCGATTTGTGAGAGAGCAGGGAAAGTAGGAACTGCATAAATTTCATATAGTGTACAGGACATAAAGTGGCTTCAAGAACGAATACAAATTGTCCTCTTATTTAATGGTGCATCCTCCTGTCTTTGTCATTTACGATAGATCGAGAGTTGAGACCGAAGCATTTTCCAGGTTAATATGTGCAATCTAGGGTCAACCGGGGTAATTGCATCCGATTTTTTGAGGTCTTAAGTTTAGTGCTAAATAAAATTAACTTGTAACAAGTTTCTGTTCTGTCAAATAAGGTTAATCACAAGGAAAACATCTTAAGATTGCGTATACAGAGTTTGGAAATTGTAGTGTTACCGGTTTAAGTGATATTATTTAATTTCTGAATTAACTAATGGTGGATGCAATTCCCCCTGGAATGGGGGAATTGCATCCGGCTGTGGGGTAAATGTAGCCATGCTGAAGGTATAGGAGAGTGGGGGAATTGCATCCGAACGTCACAATGCTATTTTTCCCCTTGCACTTATTATAACAATCCCACCAGTTTGATCACTCACATAGTCAATATCCACTAACTTAATTGTAAACACTTTAACTGAATGTGAAAGAACATTATTTAACTATTTAAAGCAATTAATTTGATGAATGATAGCCCTATAGTTATATCTGGAAATGACTCACTACTTCAAGTATAACACATCAGACATTGTCACTTTATGATATAAACAAAATTTACTTTCGTGTGTAGAAAGATATTTGTAATTTAAATTGACATTAAAAGTTAATTTTTTTAATACTTACACATTTAATTGTAACTATGATTACAGAAAACAGAAATAGAAACCTAATGTGAGTAGAATTCGTCATTTTCTCGTACATGTGACTCTTGATTTCTTTTGTTCGCAAACCCGTCAAGGAAATCTACTACGTACGAAAGCAAGAAGTATTACTTTCCTTTGGATGCAATTCCCCCA
>JAQIVE010006288.1:0-11711 GCA_034698285.1 Sminthurinus bimaculatus | reverse complement strand
AATTCTGACTGATGGTCTAGCTTGCAACACACAACTATTTTTCCAATCGACAATACATCATTAATTCATGAGACATGAGACGGCAAGTTTCGGAATAAGAACAAGAAAAGCATGGTATTATAATATGGCGTGATATATGTAATATGTAAGTAAGTAGGTACATAGTACATATCGTTTATAGAATATTTATCATCACTCTCTCAGGTTTTCAAATCAAACTTCAACTCTTTCTCTTGACCTTTATAGGTAGAAAACACAAAACATAAAGAGCAACTGAAAAAGTTTTCAAGTACATATGTAAACCGGACAACAGGACAGCATGAAGCGAAAGAAGCAATACTTTTTTTATATATGTATTTTAATGCCCCTAAACGATACAACCGATTCAAAACGTCGTAAGTTTTTTTTATTTCATTTGATCCTTCAAAATTTATTCTTTTTTTCAAAAGTGAGAACTTTGTTTTTGATTTTCAAGGCCAAGTCAAAGTCTCATTTCACAAAAATCTTGATTTTAATATTTCAGCGGTTCACAAAGAATAGGCAAAAGATTGACATTGACAAAGCATGTAGGTAAATGGTAACTTACATGTAATACTTATGTATGTAATACGTAAGCCGTTTACTTCTGATCAGTGCTCACACATAATATGTGAGGATTGATCAAAAGAAAACGAAATATTAAAAGAACAAGCACAGAGTTTGAAGCATGAATACTGAATATTATGCAGTTGTGGTAGTTATTTCACGAAAAAAATTGGGATGAATACGATTTCCGTTGGAAAAACATCTTCTCAAAAAATCTCATGAAATTTTGACACAATTTTAATCAAAAAACTTAAAAGTTTGATGAGATTTGACAAGATTGGCAATTTTTCATGAGATTTTCATGATTCATGATATCCCTTAGAAAAAAAGCTTGTCGAAACCTCTTAGGAAAAAGAGACACGATTTTTTTCTGAGGGATATCATGAATCATGAAAACCTCATGAAAAATTGTCAATCTTGTCAAATCTCATCAAGTGTTTATGAGATTTGATAGGATTTTCTTCTAAGGGTTTACTTGCAAAAGATGTAAAAATGCAGACGTATTATATGTTTACGATGACTGGATAACTGTTCTCATTGTAGTCCAGTATATTATAACATATCAGCATTCAGAACTTAATAATTACACGTTAGTTTAGTTCGATTCAATTATAGAGCCAATCCAATATAATCCGTACGGTCAATCGATCGTAATAATACATATGTGTGTGATGTATATCAAACAAACAATTTCTACGGAAAATTTTCTCCTTCATCATCTCAAGTAACGACGACGTCTGTGCTGTGTGACTACACGAGGTCAATTTTAATGACTAAATGGTCAACCTATCTGTGGTCTTGATTCATTATCATAATTATAATGAAGAATATACACATGTGTATACATGTATATGCATGTAAAACTAATCCGCAAGTATGCATATTGATTTGCTATACTAAATACTAAATATATCATAGTATACATAATAAATAAAGCGTTAGTCGTTAGTCAAAGCTATAATGCATGTTACAGTAAGGGTAAGGATTATTTCAAGTAAGTTAGACGTTAGAAGTAAGGAATAAAGGGACAAAATTGGAAATAGTTTTCTATCATAAAAGACTTATCGCGGACACGATTACAGTTTGCTTGTATTATTACAGTGACATAATAAATAATAACAAGTTGTACATATAATTATTACTTCGAAGTCAATAAGTATATTATTTATGCTGTGTGTCCTATATTATATGTTCTTTCGCCCCCACAAGACATGATTGGGTTTTTGGTTTCTGGTTCCGAAAATTGTTAAGCTGACGACTGCATGGCTATCTTAAATATATCATGTATTAGGTATTAGGTATTATGTATTTTTGTACCAATTCGATATGCTATATAATATTATTAGGTCTGGCTTATCAAAGAACGATTAGAAGGATGCAAGAGTTTGTATTTACTATTTACTTACTGGCTTGAAAGTATAAAGCATAGATACACGCTTTGACATTGAATAATATAGAATATTTTCTTTCCAGCAGACGCAGCCGATTGGATTAAAAATGAAAATATTATAATGTAAAGAGTGAAATTGGGATTACAAATAAATATTATTCTGTAACCTTATGTAGCTTATGTTTTGTGTACTTAACTTATAGTTACTACTGACAAGCGCAAGAAGCTAAAGAGAAAATAAATGCTCCTCGATTCTCGATTCTCAATCTCTCCCCCTAAATATCCAGACTTTTGTGTGTATCATTTTTAATAATGTCTAATGCGTCTATGGACGAAGGATGATGATTAAAGCATATTATAAGGTCAAAAATGCTGATACAAGCACTTTGATTTGGTTACTTGTCTTCCCATGAAACCAAACGTAAGTAGATAGGTACATGTATGTGTATGTATGCATAATATGTGGAAATATGATGATGATGACGGTAATCATTTTTAGCAACTTATTTTAAACGAAAAGTCATGTTGGCAGTTGATAAAATAAATTAAAGCGAGTCTTTGTACTAATAAAATATAAGTACAGTATAAAGTTAACTACAAAGGAAATTTATTAAATGGCCTACCAATACTTTGACTGACTTCATTGTTGTGGTTACTTATTTCATGTGATAAAAATCTCAGAATCAGTCCTTGTCATAAACAGGAAAATTTAAACAATTTGTTGTGAGAGGAAAAATGAAAGAGAGACCAGAAAATGTCACTTTTTTAACATTTTATTTAAATATTTAAATAGTTGACTGTTATACAATTTGATCTTTCAAATGACAAAAGTGTTGTGCCTTAAATAGTTAAGTTGTCCTTATTTAGTTTTCAATTCAAGACGAGGTTGTGCACTGTTTTTTTACTTTGATTTTTTGTGAAACTTTGTTTTGAGTTCATTTTTTGCAACTGTACGAACTACGAACACCAAACACCAGCATTTTGCACTTGGATATTTTAGTTTTTATTATTTTTTCCATTGACAATAATTAGTATTGACACATTACTATTTTTAATGTTTTATTAATGGTGCAACTCTTTAAATACGAGATTGTGCATGGTAATTGTATGTAGTTGTGTTTTTTCCAATTGTCACAAAAGTCACAAGTCAAGACCACAACACACAACAACATTTTTGGACAAATGTCAATTTTATGAGTGTAAGTTTTATTTTATTTTATTTCATTGATTGACTTTATTGTATTATTTGATTGCACCTTTTATATTAACTATGCAGGAACATACTTAATCATATTTTGATTGGGGAGCATGGAAACATATTTACACTAATTTACAGTGCGCTGGAAAAATCATAATACATACTTACGAATCATGATCGTGGGTGTCCTGCTAATTCTATAAAGCATTAATTAAACAACACAACCAAATGTATTAAATATTGAATACTTAAATACAGTTTTATACATTTAGACCTGCCTAACGCAAAATACAGTATAGAATGACAGTACAGAAGAATGAGGACATACTTTAGTGCACGTAACATTATTTGCTTTGCAAAACACACAGAATAATGAATCACAAATTTACACCCTTTGTTAGGGTTTACTTATATTATTATACTTACAATAATTGTTAATACACATTATATTATTATGTGGGTTCATCTCAAGCTCAACAAGTCATAAGTACCATTTTTGGCGAGGAAATAAACGGTAGCTCTTCCAACATTTTACATCAACTATTTGTATATCTACTGTCGGTGGGAATCTCCAGTACTTTTGATATATTATAAACAATATAAGTAAACGGTTGCATTTATCCAGTGGAAAATCACCGGCTATTCATGTTGATGGTGTTGTCGACATTTGCATTTTGATGTTGATGATTTCATTCACAAAAATATCCGTTGAACGGATTCCGTTCATCAAGAAAACTATTTTGATGATGTTTTCTTTTTTCTTTTACTTCCGTTATTCTCATTTAGCATCAAGCATTACTACTGATGAATATTATTGACGGTGAACTAGGTAGAGGCGATTCATTGCAATAAGTCGAACATGTAATATGCCGTAAACAAAGTATTTGCCCCATTCTACCGGATATCGAAAATCCGAATCTGCTGGAATAAAGAACTTGAACGGTAAAAGTTTGAAATCTCCAAGTACAGCTAGCTTAAATTTTAAAGGGATATCAGCTTTTTCTTTTTGTGCCCCTTGAGTGTTCAACTCTTGGATCAGAAGGACCCTTTAAGTATCAAGGCCGGTCAAAAAGCCAAGTTCGTATGTATTTTTAGTATAGAGTATCTCTAGTACGTAAATGAAAGAAAGAAAATCAAACTATTTCAACATATTTATGTATTACATGTATGTACATATATGCATGCACAAAGTTTCTGTTGGAACTTTGTATGATTCTATTTTACCATCCTTTGAGCTTTTTTCGATCAAAGTGCATATGTGTGTACCTATAGATATCCATAATTGTACGTAACTTGTGGTTGTGGTCTACTCACAAATTCAGACTGACGTTTTATGCTCGACATGAACACAAAAGGGAAATTTCCTCATCGTATAATGTTGTATCCTATGCTTCAGTATATCCGTTTAGGTATATAATATAGTCAACATGGTGAGCATAATTCATTGCATTATGATGAGACTATAAAAACATTAATCTTGCCCAATATCAGACCAAGCATTCATTGATTTACTATGTATGTGTACTTATGTAGTTGTTGGATTTCTTTTGGTATAACAGTGATACAGTAATACTCAAGAGTGTCCCTCTGCAACATTTATTCGTTTATAAATAAAGCACTACTCGCAATCGTTGTGACATATGTAGGAGAAATTGGATGTGGGTAGTCGCTAGTCCTCATTATGTAATGAATCTTTAAGCCTTTCATGATTTATTTTATGTAGTATAATGTATTACAGCATATCGACGAAAATGAAGATGAAATGAGTGGAAAGTTTTGTAAATATAACACAAAAGTGTTACTTTACTCGAGTATTTGCGTTTTTGTTTTCTAAAGCTGCCCTGTCATTGCATTAGGTCATGTGTATTTTATTTTATGGACAGAACGGAAATGCATAATATTATCTAGCATAGTGTATTATACTGTATTTTCATTTTCCATTTTGGATCATTCAAGGTGAACACATGACACAGCAGTTGGTTAAAATGCTTTAAATGTTTTACTTTAAATACCATGTGTATAATTGTGGACATTTGGTTGGATCTACATACGTCTGTTTATGCGTAGTTTTATGTTGTATTATGTACTGTGTATTTGATTTGTGCATATGACATAGCATGTGTGCATTTCGGTTACAGGTGGCAGTTTTCCACATTATGAAATAGGCCGCAGTCGTAATAAAATTGTAATCATGCTTTCAGTCCATTCTAGACTCGAGTTTTTTAATAATAATAATTTTTTACTCTGTTTGAGCATTTCAGGTTGAAGAAGAATTAACGAATGAAGGAACATTGAGAATATCAAGAAAAGGAGAAATTACACAAGTTTGAGCAGAGATGCAATAAATATTTTCTAGCTGCTCCATCCCAATAACTCCTTTGATTAAATTAAATATTTACCCAACTCCGTTTGATCCAACTCTTCTTCTTCTCCGTTGTTGGTTCGACGGCAGAACTGTGGACTGCGTGACTGGAACTGGAACTTGAAGTTAACCTAGTGTGTGTGTATGTATAGTGTATAAGTATTTTTTTGCGTGGAGTTGGATCGATGCTAAAAAATGAATTTCTCCAGTGATGATGATTATCAGGAGTATCAGGCTTTCACAAGCAGCGTCGCCTTGAGGAAAATCGTCGTCGAAGCTGATTCATCAAAAGTAACGATGAAATTTATATCTTTTATCTTTCCTTATCCCTTTCTTGAATGATTGCTGTGGCTTTGTATTATTTATTATTTCCCATGTACATGCAATGCATTCTATGCATATATATAAAGCATAAAATGTCTACTCTACTGGAACCTGGAACAGACTACAATTTTGTATGTATCAGTTTCTTTCTTTCTCACTTAGTCTCGCCATTTATATCAGATTTCTAGTTTCTCCATTTTATGCGCTCAGACCAGACTCAAAAGTTTTCCTTGTTATCTTGAATTTTTTCCCAATCCATGTATGTAGTAGAAAATTTGACGGGTGACGTGAATGAAGGTAAAAGTTTGTAAACTTAACTACTTTATGTATCCGGTATCAGGTTCAGGGGAGATAAAAGTTGTGTCACCGTTATTTATCCATGAGTACTGATTCTATAGCTACTGATATAGAAATACGAAATGCTTTGACTAAAGTCCACTATTTCTCAATCGTCTTTTGTCATCTTGAACGATATAATAATATTATGCATTTAAGTATTCCCAAATGTTATTGATTGCGCTATTTTATAGATGGATGATTGGATAATATTTAGATAGACAACCTTTTCATCAATTGTCGCTGTTTCATGTGGTTATTTTTGTATTTCTATTATTTAGTATTTTCAATGGATTTTGGTTGGTGATTGACAGGTAGATGTATTTAACACAGATCCAGTTTTTTTTTCTTCATTTTTTTCACAAAATTTTACACGTTTGGATGAATCTTGTTGTTGGTGTTCTTGTGTCTGCTCTTCCTTGAAATCCGAATTCCGTAGATTTTGGTCCAATTCTGACCGAATTTTGCCGAAAACTTCAGTTAACATTTTTTGTACGGGTGTTGCGGTGTTTGAACATACCGACGTCGCGTTAACCTCCTTGGACGGAGATCCATGATCTTCATGATCAACAGTCAACCTTTGGACGAACGTTTGTGATGAAACGTTTAGTGCCCTGTCGCGTGACGAAGCTTCTCCATGGTCGTCATCCGTGACCCTCAGACGAGCCAAAAGTAAATTATCTAATCCAGATTCTATTTGCAACACAAAATAGGCCACTCCATTGAGTATGAGATAGATGTAGAAGAGAAGAAGGGCCGCATTGCTTAGGGCCAAAGGAACCGGCTGATATTTCTCATCCGGAAGCAGCCGGCTTTTTTTTCTATAGTGTGCCGCGTCAATCAACTGCTCCCAAACGTTTGGGATGCCGATGGCCCGGAAATGCAGGAAAAGCTGATACATTTCTCGACCCAGAGGAAAATAAAAATTGGACATTCTTTGGTTTCTCCAAGCCCAAGGTTTTATGTAGGTACAACTCAGCTTTGGGTGGCTCTTTCTCAATTTCAAAAGACGAAAGTGACTGTCCCTTGTTGCAAAGAATCGAACAGCTCCAAACCCCGCGTACTTGACCGCTAGTCGGTCTTGGCAGTCTGGAAGGTTGTCATTGCATGATGTGTCATAAAGTATCTGATCACGCCGTAAAAAGTCCGAACCGTTAATTTTATGCATCAGCCAGGCCTGTTCAAAGGTGGGGCCATAATAATGCCCCAGGTTGTAGTCTTGGAGAAACTGTCCCTCCAACACTTTCCACTAGAGCTGCTCAAAGAGCTCATTGACTGTCTTGATGTGTATGAGCTTGGCGGGGGCCAAAACCGTTGAGGTCACAAAGGCCTGGTACAAGTTGTAAAAAATTGTACCTAGAAGTCCAGCACAAGGCACTATCACCCACTGAAAGTTGGCAGCATCAATTTTGGCTTTAAAGTCAAACGGTTGACCGACGAGGGCCGCAAATATTATTGTGATGATTTTTAGTTTTCTTCCAATCACTCCCAGTGCGATTGGAGTAAACCCTAAAAGGGTCCAAATTAGTGCGTCGAAGGGTGCGAAAAGAAAAGTCCAGGATGGCGCCATCAACTTTTTTGTCGTCTCACAAAAGAGGAACGTTTCCTGAAAAAAACTGTGAGGTATGATGAAACTGTGGCTTAACGAGCTGTGGCTACATTCAAGACAGTAATAATAAAACTCGCCGGATGCCAGATCGTCGTCGCCAAAAGAAATACTCCATTTTCCTGTCTGCCAGGATAGAAGTGGATAAATTCAGCTGCTTATTCACTACAACAGCTACCAGTGTCACAGAACTGGAGTATTTATGACTGACTTGCTCGTTGTCAACGTATGGAGCCGTAAAGGTTTTCTCAGCTTGTTCAATCGAGTCCGTGACCCATCTTGGCGCCAAGCGTCCATGCCCTGTCACAAGGGCATGAAACCTAGGAGACCAAAACCTGTCCAAATCACCCAAAAAACCAAAGCCCAAAGTCTTCCTTAGACGAAACAAGTGACCATTGTTAGGGCAGAGCTCGCACAAGATGAAAATTGTTTTTGCTGTTGCCACTACGGCTACCTCCTCCCCATAAATCTTGAACTTCAACTTTAAATGGACAAATATGAGCCTGCCTAGGTGCTGGACGGAAAGAAAACGTTCAGCTTTTCCTGACCCTAGGCCAAACAGCAATTCTTCCCACAAATATGCTGGATAAGCCAGGCTGAAGATTAGGAATTTGAATTCCAACTTTCGGTGGTACCAGGTTTCCCACAGGGCTTGCCTCAACGACTCCCTCCAGTCTGGGTAAATGAGGAATCGGAGGCAGGGTCCAAAGCGTGCAACAAAGTGTATACGAGGGTCAAGCTCGTCATTCCAGAGCTCAAAGTATTGTTGGCGATCCCATGAAAACTGACTGAGGTCCTGACTGTCACGCAAGTAGAGCGGAATGAAATACGTTTGATGACTGAGCTCAAGGTCACTGGTTAGAAATGCTAGGGTGATGGGATTATTAAAATGGCGGATATACAGAGTACAACTTTGACCCCCTTCGGTTTGCTCCAGGATTGGGACAAATGCCGATTTTTCACTTGGGATCCCGGTAGGTTTGGCACCTCTATCCTGCGTTAGGGCGGACCTTGCGTGAGGTGGAAAACTGAGAAAAATATTTGCAAGGAAAATTTGAAAGGTTCCGAAAAAAATTGGATACCCCTTCATTTTAAGATTCGCCTATGCAAAAAAGGCCTGGCTGTTGTTTGGTCTACTAAAACGACAGAACAAAAAACCTTCTTTTAGGGTTAGGATCAAAAGTCTTCACCAAGTCTTTACTTGGCTCATTAAGAGTTTTCTGATATGCACAGGAATTGAAAATTGGGTCCTGTACAGTGCACACTGTACCAGCGCTTTCTTAAAAGTTGGTGCTTTTAGTGTGGGAGAAGAAAGAATGAACCAAGTTCAAATCCAAAAGTTTAAAATATGGGCACAATATAATTCGAAGTTCAATTTCACACGCTATGTCATTCTTTTAGTTTCAAAGCTTTGGTCTATTCAATTACTTATCATTCACAGGATCGCGTGGATGCTCCTCAGTAGGATAAATTGCGCAAAATTTGAATCACATTTATTCTTATGGTTTCTTATACAAGACTGGAGCGCCGCGAGGTGCCTTATTTAGAAACCGTGGTTTTTCTATTGAGTTTTTCACATACGTCCTCATTTGCACTCGCACTGCTTACTTTTGAGTCAAGTTTTTCAAGTCTTGACTCCTCTGGCATAAAAACCCATAAAACACTAATCGTAAGTTAACACTGGCGAAACGCTTTACATGTTTCTTAGCAAGGGATTGAGTACTTTTGCAAGAACAAGCAGTACATTGAGGGCTGTCCATATAAACGCTCACATCAAAAACTTCTGAGAATTCAGGAAGCTTTCAGGGACTTTAAACAATTTTGAAATACATAAGACGGTGTAAATTCTCTTAAAATTACGATTAGGCACCTGGTGGGCCTCTAATATGGTATGCGTGCAAGTCCTTCAAGATAGAACAACGAGACGTACGAGTTATGTTTCGTTTTTTGCACTGTATACTTTGACCATACAGCTCGACTTCGAACCATATTCTCGTTGTTTTTTTTGAAAAAACATGTTTCATGAAACTTGCTTTTCATAAAAATCAATATGTGTCGACATTAGTGATTAAAATCATGAAAAACGATACTTTCCCCAAAGTTACAGCTTTTGTTGAACATGTTTTGAGCCCTTGTATGTATTCTTGCGTCCTCTATGGACTTCATCAAACAAAAGTTTCAAAGACTTCCACCTATAAACATATTAGCATTGTTCTTACAATAGTGAATCAGTAGATAGTAATTTTATTATAGTTATTTTGTAAAAGATTTTTCTAATTTGCCACAGTACTTTACATCAAGATACATTTTACTTACTGTATGATTCTTTATGTCACTTCTCTATTTCTGTCTGACTGTACCTAAGTATATATAGGTACATCTGTATCTGAAATAAGCGATAGACGTAATCTTGCTAACTATTAAGCATGTGTCCAAACCACGGTTCAACTTGGAGCAGATTAATTGATATCGGAAGTCGGAAGGAAAGAGTTTTCACTCTCAAATGGAAAGAACAAGCGACAAACCAGCACCAACAAAGACTGTACCAAAACAATTTTGATTGTCGTAATTTATCTACACCAGCAACACCAAGATTCATCAACCGCACTTCCCCTTGAATTTCATTGTGTGCACACCAAATATTTACATAGCTTTATGATGCTCAATACCATTCTACTAGAAACAAGCATCAATTACTTGTGTGAAATCATAAGGCAGTTGAATCTAAAGCTACATAACACAACGTTTATATTGCAGGACATTCCAACTTTCCTAAAAACGGCTTTAAACTTTTGACATGGTACATCCATTAATACCTTTAGTTTCAAATCCTCATCTTCTAGCAAAAAATAATGTCAGCTTTGAATTAAAAGAGTCCTTCTAAAGAGACACGTTTCTATTAAATTGTATGCTAAATTAAATTCCATTACGCTGCAATCTATGCGATTGATGTTGTGATTACTTATTTGTGAGCACACATACATACAAGCACAATGGTGGATTAAAAATATGCACGCTTGAATGATTTCAAGGTTTTCCATTGGCAGCATAATAAGTTATTAGGTGTTGTGCTATGATATGCTTTGAAGTATTGAAGAGGTGATTAGGAAGTCAACATTATACATTAAACATCATAATGTCCACATGGGGGACTGGCTAGACGGATACTAGACTGTCCCCTGCTTCTGCGAAAACCGAAATTTCAAATGGATACGCACGTCATGCATCTCAATGTATGTATTTGTATACTAGTATGGTTATCGGGTCTGTAAAGTTCTCGCTTGGCTAAAATACACTTTCGCTTTTGATTGAAATGTAATTAACTATGTACAATGTACACGGTAGAACAAATTTAGACTGGCTATGAGGATGAGGAGCTCTGATTAAGAATTAATATTGAAAATAGCAAATAGATTCACTTGAATATACCTTGTACGCACTTGAGCACACATTCTGTACATCCAAATTAATTTCCTTGTGACGACCGGGATGATTATGATTACCCAGTCAACATTTTGAGTTTGACAGTTTCAACCGGTCTTTTCATAACAGTTTTTGATTGCGGATCAGAAAGTGAAGGGATTCTGAGAAGATGTCGAGCTAATATTATGTAAGAGTATGCACACAGTATACGTACATACAGTGTGTTGTACAATTTGAACAGCCATATGTTGCTCAAGCTCCAATATGATGAGAGCTAATGACAGGCGGTGATTTGATGATTTTAATCTTGGTTTAGTCACCAACTCACCAGCGACCCCATACCTGCTATTTTCGGAGAGATGGGAGAAAACAAGGACTGACAAATGATGATAAATTCACTAATGTCGATCAGGCTTGGTGATAAATATCGTCTGGGTGAAAGCTTACGTCAAATAAGTAATACACAGAAATTTTCGAGGTCAGTGCC
>JAQIVE010006287.1:0-11712 GCA_034698285.1 Sminthurinus bimaculatus | reverse complement strand
GAAAAAAAACAAAACAAACAAATTTGAATTTCTATACCCATCGAGTCAACAACGACCTTATCGCTATCTCACCCATGGTGACAACTCATTAAAAGAAATTCGCAGTACTCTCTTCGTTGTTCATGTTTAGGTCATCGTGTAACATAACTACAGCAGTTAAGCGTCTCCTACTCTCAACTTGAAACGTGTTTTAACGACTATTATTTTGAGCAATTATAATCAAAATTTAAACTTTCAGCCGGCCTCACACGCTGCAAATGTGCACATTCATTTTTAAACTTGTGCTTAGCGATTTCCAAATAGCATAGATGCATAACTTGCTGAAATTAAATTCGGGTTTGCAATTTCGTGCGTAGCACATACACGAATATGTACATAGTACATACACGTAAACGAGAATGATATTAGAACTTGAAGCTGTGAAATGCATAAAATAGATAGAAATTCAATAACTAACATGGGAATGTGTTTATAGCGCATAGTAAACTTGTTTGATTTACACTCTACGCTTCGTTTATACTATACAAGTAGAATCGCACAGGCTAACTTTAGAAGAGTTGATGAATTTTGGATGAAATTACTGCTATTCATTAAAAGAGAGCTTCCAACTGTAAACGCCCTTAATCTATACGTATACGCAACGCTGAAGTGTATGGTTGTAAAAATGTGGTGGAATATGATTTGAAACAAAAGTGAAATTGTGGGGAAAATGCGAAGTCAATATGGCAAATCTCATCAAGTATATTGTTTCCCTTTTTAAAATTTACATTTAATTACTTGTGGCGGTAACAGTTTTAGAAATAAAAAAGGTGTTTGGATTCTAAAGACAAGTGTTTTAGCAATTAGCACTTGTACAGTACAGTCTCGTTAGTTAGAGGGGCGCAGTTACAATCAGGTAAATGCGTTCGTACTTCGTGGGAGAGATTTCTTAAATTAACATTTTTACAAATTATAATGATGAAGGTAAAAACAGCGGTGACAATGGGACAAACATCTGCTTCATACACATAAATGCGTACGCATAAGTACCTATTACAGTTACGGTAGTGTGTGTATTTGAATTTTATGCGTAAGACTGGTGCGTGAGTGGATTTTCTCGCGTTTCCTCGTACAACTGTTTTACTTGCAGTGTTGATGTTTTAGAATGATAGAATCAACCTTTTACTCCCTTCACTCATTCGGATACAAGTTGTCGCTTTGGGAAATCCATCTTGTCAAATATGTTGACTAATGTTGAAAAATAATTTAAATAACAAGCCACGATTGTGTAATGAGTGCATACATACATTCGACTTTTATGAGTTTTAGGACTTTATTTTACCATCATAATTGCATTAATTAAAATTTGTACGAAGTACATATATACTCTGCTCATATTTAAAATGCTAAATGTTGCGAGATGAAGCATCCACGTGCAAGACATTTTTTCCGGTCAGGCACCACAGACAGTTTTCTCTCATCTGAACAGTTCTTCTGTAATCTACGTGTCTCTTATGTAGTATGCTCTTTTAGCTTTTAAGTTGTGCTACGTCTATGAAAAGTGAATAAGGGTTCATTTACATTGCAGATAAAATTATGTAATGTTTTGGGACAGGCTAAAGGAAGGAAGAAGGATGAATGGAGTATGGTTCTTTTGGACTAATACACAACTATTACAGCATGTGTACTGCATGTACAATGTACATAGTACTAGGAAAATTCATAGAGATGCCAAGTTTGAAGTTAATGCGATTGCAGATTGCAGTTTTTGATTATGTTAAGCCTACACTGTTTTATTCCATATAGACTTGAGAGATTTGGCCCATTAAGAAGCTCAAAATATGGATTTGATTTCCATTACCTAGTTTATTTCCTTTAAGCGAATTTTCTTCCCAAAAATCTATTCGGGAATCATGCTTAAGAGATGCACAAAACACGGACTTTTGAGCAGATTTTTTCATTAGCATGCATCATATGGCATGTGGGGGTGAGTCTTCGAGTCACGAGTTTTGTTGTGCACAAAGTATACTATATAATGCATAACTTCAACATAATAGTTACCAGTGAACGATCATCTACAACGTGTTGGAAGTACAATATAACATGTATATGTATGTACGAGTACATTTGCAAGGCACACATTGAGATTGACGATTCAAGTCAAGTTCACAACCAAGTAAAGTCAAGTACTTGATTGAATCGGTCAATTATCTCGGTGAGCATGTATGCTTGTAGCTGTAGCTTTTGTAGCTTATGAGGTTGTGCCAAGACATAAGTTTCATTTTCCTTTTGAAGCCATATGAAGTTCAAAGTATGGTAAAAAGTTTGCTGTTTGATATGTCTAGATTTGCAGTGTGTGATCTGTGATCTGTATTTTGTGCCGTATGATAAAAATTTTTGGACATTATTACATATTATAGAGTATTATATTAGATAGCCGAAGCTCGGAAAAACAGTAAAGGCGGAAAACGAAAGAACTCCACGCTTTCCATCCATTTCTTCTGTACCAAAAGTAGAGCCTCATGTTCGATGTTCATGGTCCATCATCTGTAATACATCACGGTCTTAACTTCTTTCATTCTCTCGCTCTCCCCCTTTCTACCAATGATGATGCTGATGTCGATGAAATTTATATTACTTTTACGTAGTGTGTACGATATGTCTATTCAACAAAGAAACTGATGTACTTCCTCCTTCCTCCTCACTCACTTTCTTTTGGGCTTCTTTTGTGAGACGACAAGCGGAATGAAAATGTTTCTGGCCATCACAAAATATCAGAAGCTTTTAGGTACGACTTCGTGTCTATCCAAACTATCATCAGCACCCACACACGGTCAAATTTATCTTCCAAAAGGCTTTCTCAACTTTCCGTTTCTGCAAAAAGCCTCCAGATACCAATATTGTATACTGTATATACATATGTTCTTATGCTTTTAGCCAAAATGCCTGTTCGTAGTATATATAGTTGATTACTTACGAACATAACCCTCACGCACAATACCTACGTTATGCGTAATGCTTTAATACACACACAGCGTATAGATACCTACTCATTAATACAGTTGAATGAGATGAATAGGAAAATAAAGGCTGTGTATCTAACGAAGATCTGGAACTTTTTCTTTCATCTCCAGGCAGGACGAGTTTCAGTTTCATTGAGGGTTGCTCTGTAGTTGAGAGTGAATACCGCGTACTTGTACTTTTATTACAGGAAGGGCCATACATTCGATATTACATTGTTTCATTCATGTTAGAATCTCCGTGATTGTGAGTCTTATTTATTTACATCCCGTAACTTTTGTACCTTCCTGAAATAATGAAGTATAAAATGCAACGTTGTTCACTATATTGGTGAGCTCCTACTTTCGGACTAGTTTCTTTGTTGACCGGCACTTATCTCTACGATGTTTTGTATGTACAAACGTTTCTTTATTTCGGCAGTTCGTAAATTCCGCTCGTTATGTTTTGCAATTTTACTTTTACCCTGATTTTGGAATAAAAGGCAAACAGTATGTGTAGAGTGTATATTATGTTGGAAGTATTTTGCCAAGCTAGCAATCTTTAAAGCTAGTGTACTTTTTATTGCGCTGAAATACCGACAGTCAGCTAAAAAAAGTAGGGAAGTAGGAAAGAAATAAAACACGACTTTTCGCTCCTTTTTTCTCTTTTTGCAAAATATTCAGTGTACCTCTGATTATAAATATGTTCGTAAGACTTATACATAGTGTGTAAAACTATTTTTAAAATTTTTCTCATGAGAGAAATTAGAAGTTTTATAAAAATTGACAGCTGGACTGAAAAAAACTCCCATAAATGTCACTAGTAATGTGCTGGGGTAGAACAGGCCAGAATCTGAATATTTATATCATACGTATGCACTCGTTTTGTACATATTTACATATTTTGTATTTCATACGTTGCTTATGTATGTATGTTGGATACGAGGAAGAGCTGCTCAGAGTTTTTTTTTGTTGGGCGAATAGTGAGTGAGAAGACTAGACACTGTTCTGTCAGTCAGTCACTTACTTGTTAGTTAAAAAATATTACAGACAAGAAGAGAAGGAGTGAAAACTCTGTACAAAGAGAAAGACTCGGATATTTTTTCTGGTGGGCGTACATACACAGATGTACATCACACTAACTTTTCTCTCTTAAGTCCAACATAGAATTATCTCTTTGTATAATACATATTATTATTATATTATGCTTTCAAGCGTCACGATGAGCACCTTGATAATGAAAAGAGAAATGAGAAAATTTCTATAATCCAGAGATTTGTGGGTTTTATTCATTCATTTGCTCACTCATACTTTATATTACAATTTACACAATTATTACCATTATTATTATGTAATGTGTTCTTCCTTGGATATGGAAGAGTTAGAATTGTCGAGATTTGCCTATTTTACACGATAAATAAATAGCTTTCCTACACTCCGTCAGTTCGTCTCAGCATCGTGAAGATCATGGCACACGTGTGTCCAAAAAATGTACACATGCTTACATTGTAGTGTTAGTGATAGGTACTTTGAAAATTTAGTTCCCTGTAACGTTCCCTTGTATAATGGGTATTTACAATATAGAGAGAAGTACCGTAAATAAAGAGATGTCGGTGGAATCGTTATAAAGTTAAAGTAACTTGAGAGACTTTGGGCTGTATTTTACCATCTACGGTCTTCGCTTAATTCATAGCTCAACCTTTCGTCTCTATTACGATGACGTATATATGTATACTAGAGGTAACTACTCAACTCGCATATCATGGTTATCATTGAAATGGGTTGATAAGGAAAATAGAACTGTCACCGATGCTATGCATGTATGATGTAAGATTTATGAAGTATACGTAATAACTATGTATTGAGGCTTGATATTAGATGAAAGCCGAGTATTATTTTTCCATGTTTCCTTTAATAACTACTGCTTGAACTTTGCTTTTTGTTCTTTATTTTTTACAGCATCTTTTACTTTTACTACAAAAACTAAGCTGGCTTTCAGAATATAAGCCAAACTTAATTATATGAGGTTGTTCAACACAAAGTCTGTACCGTGAAAACTCATCTTACTTTGACATTGTCCGATGTAAATATTCTTGATTGTACATACGTGGTATCCGTAGTTTGTTGGTTTACTTTGCCATCATGTTTAAGCTATCCGACTTTGATTAAACCATTAATTTGTTTTTAATTCAAATTGATATGCATTTGATTTCGGTACATCTTCGTGATTAGTTGTTTGATTAAAAGCAACACAAAAGTTAAGTCACGATGTAATCCAAAAAATCATTCAATACATGAGTACCATGAAATGCATTATGTAATACATATGTTGGAAATCATGGGATTTGTAACTGTATTGTGTGTGCTCAAGTAGTCTAGGATTAAGTTGATAGCTACTCTTGTTGTCATTGACTTTGTATGCATGTGTCTGTGTGTGATGGGTGCTGGGACAGAAGCGATTACGTCTTACACCTTGCTATTTGATTGGGTTTGGCTTCCTAGTTTTATTGACATGGTATATTATTGACTAATCTGTTGGATTAAGAATTTCATTAAATGAAATTCATTTTAACTATCAGCATAATTGATCATTAGAATATTAAAGCAATGTTCCCAATAACTTTTGTATGGCAATATGTTGATTTTTTATCCGCATGTACATATATTTAAGGTGTGTTTTATCTAGAGAAAAGAAGAATACGGAAAGAACACGAACCATACAAGCATTTTAGCTTACAAAGACATGCTCAAAAGTATAGTGACATTTGTAAGTGACGTTGAGAGAATGGAACATATTTTCAAAAAATGTAAAACTTTTAAACTGTTTTTATACTTGTATGTATACAACCTGACTCACATTTATGTCACAGTAAGAAAAATGAGGGTGAACATAGGGTGAAGGACTAGAGAATAGACTTGGGGGAAATGAACAATAGCATTATACACAGCGAATCGGCGCACCTTTTTCTTTGAAAAGCCACCTATCTTCTTATCCTCTATCTTGACCATTAATGCATTTTTTGGAAGCTGGGATGCATATTTACTTAAAGGAGTTGAGTTTATACTGTGCAGTTTACACTTTTTCTACGCATATTTCGAGCATGCTCAAGTGCGAAACGTACGTATGCACAATACATGCAAAGATTTTAAGGATATAATTTCTCATTTTCTGACTCTTTCAAAGCAAAACAAGCCTCAACCAAACCCCACGATAGACTCAAAAGCAGCAGTCAGTAAATTTTCTGTTCAGTACAGTTCATCTTGTCTGTACTGCATACTTATACATTTATGCACATCTTTGATCTTTCTCCATATTGTAAAGGGAAAAAGTTGGATATGAATGGACCACTGTACTTTCAAAGTTATCTGTAGTTGTAGCGTTGGTGGTGCAAAAGAACAGGAAAAAAAAGCATCGTGACATTTTGAACATTCGTTAAAATGAATAACTAAATATCCATAAAAATATAAGCCCATATGTCATTCATTTCAACGTCTTGAGTGTTGGAGTGGGAGCTTATAGCTAGATATTAGTAATAGGTTTACGTTTGTGGTCAATGGTGTTACTGAGCAACAGTTGCAACTACTACGAATACGACAAAATCAGAATTCTTTACTTTTGCATTTCATTCTCTTTTTTTTTACATTTTTGACTCTCCCTCTAATCACGTCGTTTACGTCGGATCACCACATCAATTCTTTTGTATTGCTATTGGAATTTTAGTGATTAGGTTGTTTTGATTATTCGTAAATGCTTGTATTGTACAATAATAGGCATCACAAAAAATTGAATCTTGTCATTGTTATTTTATGAAGCGAATTGTCCATTTTTAAGTAAAAACTATCAAAAGTTTTGTTTTTTAGTAAAACTAATTTTCACGGCTATGTAAACATGTACCTAAAATACGAATGCTTTACCTTTGTAGTCCTAATAACAGTACATATGTATGGGAAACAGTAATAGTTCGTATACGAAAGTAAAAACAAATGTGAGCAATAAAAGATCTTAAATTGTTCAATGAACAATGTTCATACACAATTCAAGAACAAATCATCAACCAAATTTGCAGTCTTTTAACGTCATCAAAATCGCTTTTTGAATGTGAAACCAGTTTGGCTGTTAGTTTTCTTTGTCAGTGGAGAGTCGAGATCGAGACTATATTATCAAATCTGTTTTGGTTCATGTGTGAGTTAAATTTTATGACGTCGTCGGTACAAACCATATTCCAGACTGCACACAGTCACTCGTGTCTCTCCGCTGCCAAATTGAGAACCAAGATGCCCTTTCACATTTATTCAAGTGTTTCCCTTTTAGGAGAAGACGTGTAAGGCACATTGAGAACCAAAATTCTAATCCGACTTTTTGATGGGAGATTATGTCATGCACGTTAGGGACCGAATGAAACAAATCGTCTTTGTCTTATGAAATGACTAACAAATTTAACACTTATGGATTTATGTATTACACTGCATAAAAATCATAAAAATATGAAAAAAATATATTAAAAGATGCATTTCTCTGATAAAACAGCATGGAGTGGAGTGTAAAATATACTAAATATCTCGTTGTAGAATATCCCCGTCAATTGCACTTGCGCGCACACAGTTAGAAATATTTTTGTATGTACATACAAATGTTTGAATTCTATAAATCAAACTTGTTATTCATTTGTAGGTTTGTACTACATACATATATGTATAGTTTAAATGGCCCATACGTCATAACTTATTTTATTTACTGTGTATTGTTATCAAAGAATTTAAAAGGAAAACAAATCATAAATGCGAAACGCTCAAACGTTGATTTGTTATAAATGCACCAAAATACTCAAAAATTTATGAAATAAAATGGTTGTTTCATATTTTCAAACTACGGCAAAAGAGTTTTAATATTTGAAATTTGAAAATCTGTAATGTCTCTGCATCTCGACCATCTGCAAATCTGTCGGAGTAGATGTCAAAGTTTCTCCCTCACACCGATTATCAACCATTAGTGGACGATGTACGCTTTTCCTTTCACTCACAATTGTCACACAGAAATGCAACGGCAGATGGGACAAATAATCAGATGCCTGTATCTATAATTGAAAGTGAAAGCTAAAAAGGGAGGTAAACTTGATGAAAGAATAAAAACACTTTTGGGGACAAATCTGTAGATAAAATTACATAAGTATTTATGTGCTTCCTGCATTCTGAAATTCATCCCTTTTATAGATTGCGTTTCCGTATATCTTCATTTTACTACACTAAAGATAAGAAATTCAACACTATACAAAATTCAGAAAAAGTGAAACTGGAAAAAATTTCAACGAAAAATCAATCCATACAGGGCGGTCGCATATTAGACAAAATTGGTATTTAGACAGCTCTTTCACTCTGTATATGCCACCACAATTGAAATGCACAAAGGGGGCGAAAACATCTGTAGGGTATTTAGTGGAGATTCTTCATATCCCCATTTTGCTCGTGCACAGTGTACTTTTAAAGGAATACATTATTCTATATATTTTATATTCTGAACTCTGGCACGTTTAGTAAAAGAGTTCTCTCTCATAAACACGGACAAATATACTAACATATCTTCACTCTCATCTTCTATTCCATATGTATTATTACTGTAGAGATTGAATAAATGGGCTCATACTGCTATGTAGGTAAATATTATATTATACTCATTTATGCCTCACTTTTAACAATGGAAAGAATACCCGTGCGTGTACTCATGGGTTTCTTTCCATGTAGAAAAAGAGCACAAGTATCTAAGTCATGTCACTCTACTAGCACACTGGAAAGACAGGAGAGAGGGAATAGGGAGACAGATAATAGACGTCGTCAGTATTATAGTGTGATGGTCGGGAATCGGAAATACCATCCAATTTGTCACAATTTTTAATCTCGGTTACAGAACGTCGGGCATGCACGCGAACGATCTGAAAACCCAATGCACAGGGAAAGATACAAATTATTATTATGGACATATGTAGAAGAGGATTCTTTTCTTTCTCTCCTTCCACTTTCAATTACTTTTACCATTTTATTCTTTCTTCGTTATATATTGTTAAGCATTGTATATTTGGACGGCTTTAGTATGAATTGTAGTAATAGTTGTAGTAAAAATTCTGCTGTCAAGTTGAAGTATCGTTAGACATTGTTGAAAACGAAGTGTTGGTTGTGGGTCGAATCAGGTACACTTGGTACTTGAGTACAATGCATCATCATATACCTAACATATCATGAAGGGTAAAGAGGTTGAATATGTCTCGTATACACGTATTTCATTATTATGATTGGTCATTGAGATTTTTTCTATAACAGCGGCTCTTTTTACACTCTTTAGTTTATGTACAATGTACAAGATATGCCTACATGTTTATACCCCATCTAAATTTAACCAAGTCTCAGCCTGTCTGTCTGTTGCTCTGACTCTGGAGTGGAACGTTTCATTTCCTTGCATATCCAGTCGAGTTTAATTATGTATGTTCACATCTTCTTTCATCCTTTGTACCTTTGTATGTGTGTAATGTGCATATTTGTCCTGTGACAGTACTTTCATGTTTATAATGAAAAGGTGAGAGATATCACCTGAGCTGGAATCGGAGCTCGAGAATACAATGAAATGAAGTGACGACCTATGCACATGAATAACAATAATGATGGTAACAAAAATATGATTTCTACGGATTACAAATGCATTAGACTGTCATTTCAATAGGATTTACGTGAAAAGTACAAGACTGTGCTAGAAACATTGTGCTTTTTCCCCATGAAAAGCTACCCGTAAATTTTTTTCGAGTCCATGAACAATTAGAATCTTTAGGATCAAACTTTAACATTAAAATTAAAAATTCTGTGTTCATAAGTTTAAAATTTTGTATTATTTAAATACTCTTATAGGGCTACCTGCAAAAAATGTTTTCAGAAAAATTCTATTTAAGGGTTCCAAAGATGCCAAAAATATGTGATTGCCTAAAGATCCTTGTTTGAAAAACGTGAAACAGATTTTACTAAAAAAAATACTTCTGAAGGATTGATCTAAAATAGTTTTAATGATGTTATATTCTCGCGCACTAGTTTACCACCTAATAAACTACATTGCAATATCTGAATTAGATAACTGGAGGTTGGAAGTCACACTAAACTTATATTCCTTGTGTTATATATAGTTTGAGCTCCGGGATTGACCTCTAGACCTCAACCGATGTAAACAAAATTTTCGAAGTTTTGTTTTAAGACCAAAAGGAAAAACATTTCATTATTTTAACTTTCCTTTAAAATCTAATTTGAGTGCCAGTCTGATGTGGATACATTATTATAGCTGTCTGCCGTTTACTCCATAGCTGTTCATGTAGCATTAAAGCTCTGCCTTTATCTTCAGCTCTATCTCACGGATCAACGTAATACAGGCCGTATAGCTCAATCTAAAGGGGGTTCTTATTTCATAAGGTACAAGTAGCAATAAGTACAGTTGCTTAGCTGGAATTTTTAAAGTTTGATTTTTTTTGCCTTGTTTCTAACATGCGTTGTCTATTCCCTATTCCTCATGCATAGATTTTCATTGTATTGTATAAAAAATTGTAAATACAAGAGTAATTTCGTATACAATACCTCGTAATGTGAATGATAACTTTGGAGACCTCGGCAATTATTTTATCAAATGTCTAAATTTCTTTAGTTAAATATGCTACTAAGGCAAACTTTTATGTCGGAAGTACCGTTCTCGAGTCCAAGAGTAAACTGCAAAGTGACCAAATCAATTTTATCCAAACTTAATAAATTAATGGTGGATGATGAAAGATGAGCATGGTAACATGCAATGTAGCTGACCCAAAGAAAAATAACCTTTTTCCTGGGCTTCTCTAATTTACATTGTCAATGTAATTTAGGGAAGCCCAGGCAAACAGATAGTGTTAAGTAGAAGTTTGCATGGGGTTATGAAAAAATGCGTAACTTAAGTTCGCAATTGTTTGTGTATGTATGTATTATGTGTGTGTGTGCAATTAATTAATCTCAAGTTAGGAGTAGAGTAAAGGGGTTAATAATTTTTATCGTGTTGGAAATTAGGGAAGAGGAAGCTTCATAGTATGTACGTTGCTTATTGCTTATCACCTCAGTTTACGTTATGTTTGTTAGCTAGTCAGCTACTAACTGACGACGAAAATTTGAGAAGAGTGAATGAGAGAGAGAGATGAAATGATGATGATGATGAGAATGGACAAACGTAAGTAGAGAAAGAGAATAGGGTGATAATAAGCAACTGTTCTGCGGTGCCCTTGAATTGCCGGTGAGTAATCACGATTCCGCTCACATGGATGCAATTATCGGACTTGAAAAGCCCCTTTGTCAGGCTTTATTACTCACTAGTATGCATAATTCACTGTTTGGGTTATGAATATTAGTGTGTACTTACGCATGTATTATGTATAAATACATATATGTATATGTAGTATGCATGTGCGTAAAGGAAGGATTACAATTTTAACCAAATACTAGCTTGAATAATTTATTCAGCTTTTGTTAGACAGTGCGTATATATATATATGTACATAGGGACACTCAATTGTACACTTAACTTGAGTTGGCCCTCTTCACGCATCTTTTTTTCATCTCTCCATGTAATACATTCATCGAAATAAACTCTATTAGCCCGTACTTCAAAAAGGTCATGATAATGCAAATGAAGTCGTTGGTGTAATGAAAAAGTAAAGAAGAAAAAGGTTTATATGTTAAAATTTGGGCC
>JAQIVE010006286.1:0-11715 GCA_034698285.1 Sminthurinus bimaculatus | reverse complement strand
ATAATCGCTTGTTCTTACCAGTGACGTAAATTAATTTTGAATTTTCCTTCATTTAAGGGGAAATTCCGGGTACTTCTGGACTTTCCCTCGTACATATTGTACGTAGAAACTACAGATTGCAGACATACATTTCCAAAGCGTTCATGGTTCATGGAGATAATTTTGGGTGACTTGCTAAACTTACTAAATTTTTACTGATAGTTTTTGGTCCCTGTGGCCTTCTTCGTGAAGTCGTAAATCCTTCGACATTTTTAAATAAGATACTGACACCCTGTTTCAGTAATGAAAGATGTATTAGTCTTGTTTTCAAATATATATTATATATACTGGGGTTTCCTCGTTGTTAATTAATTAATTAATGATAGTACATGCGTATATTGTACATGATTATACAATGCAACTACCCACCATCCCCTTTTTTGGTTCGCACCAACTATTTTTCAAAAATTTGATGGAAATATCCAAAACTTTTTCTTTCAAAATCCCATTATGTTATTTACCAATTAAGGTTGGTGGCCCATGGTCTCGCCGATTACTACTGTGGCGACTTTCGCTACCCGAGCGAAAGTAAATTTGAGTGGAAGTGAGTATAATGAAGAGATTTATATAGGTAGGCGTAAATCACAAGGGGTTCTTCAGCCTACCCTTGTACAGTAAATTGTACATACACACTACACACTACACACCGTATGTAGCCATAAGTATATAGTACACTCTGTAATGTGCAACACACACATTATACATTAGGTGGACGCGTATGTGCTTATCTTCATTAACAGTTATCACACATAGTATTTCACTGTCTAAACTATCAAACACGGTCACATATAGTACAAGACGGGTACTACTCCGATACTTATGTATGGACCATGTTCCGACTACGGTTACAGAATGAACATGTACCTAGGAACGAACATTGTTTCACATTATGCAACCACTATTTTACTTTCCCCGCTTTCATGCATATATGTAATACGCCTCGAGTCCTCTTTCCACGCTCCCTTTTTATATGTATTTTGGCTTGTCCTGCTCCTCTCCCGCGACCGTTTCGTTTTCCTTGCCCATGAAAGTTCGTTGAAGAAACGATGATGACTGGGGGACGAATTCAATGTCCACACAACTTCTTAATACTTAATACACATGAATATAGAGAGCACACATATATAATGCACAGGTGTCTATAACTTATAGGTATAATCTATATATGTACATACTTTATATTTTATACTTTGTATTGAATCTATCTATCTCTACCAGGGCAGTTGTATATAATTTTTTTGTTAACGTCCCTTCTACAAATTTATCCAAAGAGGATTTTCATACAACAAATGACAATTACAAAAATGTACATCTCAAAATTATTTTCCCCGTGTAATAACCAGAGGATGAGTTGATTTCATAAGAATATGGCTAAATTACTCCAATTCAGCATCATATTTACTTACACATATAGTGTATTGAGGGAACTTGCGAGAAATTCTAGATCGTTTTTCTATATATATGTATGTACATGTATTGTACATGGAAGCCTCAAAACTTTTTACATTATCGCCCACATCCAACTCTAAGGGTCTCTTCTCCGATGTACATGTACACTTTCTGCATTGGAGGCTGGTTCGACCAGCTGATCAATGGTGATTATCGATTTTTTGGCTGGTTTTCAAGTTCTCTATGTGCGTAAAGTTTGGAGTTTGGTCTGGTTACTAATAGACAGCCAGTGTATCACGACTGCAAACTGCAAACACATATACTTATGTATGTGGAACATCCAATCGAAGTTTGAGTTAAAGAACCAATAGAATTACAACTGTACACACATTAATGAGACTGCAAACCTTATTTAACAGCAGTTAGAGACTTGTTGGATGTTACTCGGAGAGTTTTGTTTTAGACTTTTAGAGTGACGGTGCTACATGATATACTTATAGTAACCCCATGACTGCTACTTCATTACGGATGACGCTGTCCGTCACGGTCATGTTGTGTAACGAAAAATGAAATGACAAACCTAGTTCAGTCCGCGTACTTCCATAAGGATATATAGCTCTTCCACGTTTCTTTGTACTGAGACTCATATGCACGATTGTATATGTCGATTATACACGGTTGTTATTTCTAAAACTCGGCAAGCTTGCTTGTGTTAAGACGAAATTCTGCGGGTGACATGTGTTGAAAATTTTGTACGGCACATCAAACAAAATAATATGGTGTGTACCAAGGTTATAGTACAAATGTCACAAAAATGACTTAACAAGTTGTCTTAATACTCATTTTCTGTATTTTATGCTTACCTTTGGATTTGGACTGAAATTGACCTTCAAAATAAATATTTTTTGCAATTATGGGTTCATGTACTATGTTTTACTGTGTGAAAGTATATAAACTGTTGGTTTGGTAATGGCATTTTACTGACTTCTTCTGGATATTATGAAGGAATTTGATGCCGCAGGTCACTGGAATATTAAACCATTAAGTCCGTTCAAAGCTCCGTATCTTTTAAAAGTATGCACAATGCACAATGTACACATTAAATTTTCTTCGAATATACGAAGAATGCTGTGATATTACTGCTTGAAAAAATGGAAAAGGTGAAGTTTACGCTTGAACTTGATTGCACAATCGGGAACTATTATATGCTTATACTTTTAAATTGTAGAATGTTCATACTTTACACAGTATGTAAAATATTATGTATATTATTAAATTCTGCATGGATACAGCAACTACTGCAAACGAAGAATATTGTATTTCAACAGTCATTAGATGCTAAAAACCCATCCATAACTAAGAACTTACTCGGATAGTCGACTTAAAACTTTTTGTCGTTTCAGCACGTGACATTGACCCAGGCTTGAAACACTATTTTTTCTTAAGTGTTTAGGCTGAAAGCTCAAAAACGGATGAATAGGTATGGGAAATCGTCCTAATGTAATTAATTACAACGAAACAAAGGAAATGCTGCCCTGTCCGACTTGGATTCGTGGACAAATCTCTGAGTTAATGGTATCGATTTTCGTACATCCATGTTTTCAAGATTTTACGTCATATGTAGATACATGTTATCATATATTGTGCATACTAATAACTTACGTAAATAAGTATAAGTATATCGATGACTCTCTGTGTTTTCAGCCATCATTCCGCCTAAGGCTCAAACATTCGGTCAGCAGTCTTCATGTAGATACATAATTGGTGCATTGCAATTAATAAAACGAACCAATATCCCACCACAAAAGTTGAACCTGTCAGTCGATATCATTTTAAAGCTACAAGAAAATTTGAACCGCAATTGCAAGTACATTAATCTTTGCTCTCCATGGATTGCTTTTCAATTTACAAATTGCGTGGTAGAATATTTATAAATGTACGGAGAGAAGAGGACAAAGTTGATATTCATAGATACATGAATTTTGAATTCTCAGAGTTTGACGTTCGTCGGATAATTTAAAAGCATCACTTGTTTATAAATATTTTAATTAGGAAACTCTGTAGGAGGGAAGTCTCCTATTCGATTATACAAGAAAGACTGTTGGTAAATATACACAATATGTGTGCATCCATGGAACTATTGAACGCATTAAATTTTCGTCGCGTCATTTCATACAATGTATGCACCACTTACTTGTGTGCATAGTGTTTGTATTATGCTTATAGCTTATACCTATAGATTTATAAAATAACCATTACCGATGTACATATTATGCTTATTGGTAGTAAGTAACTTAAAATTTCCAAGTCTTTATTTTAACCATTACTGTATTATACAATATAAAGTTGACTCTACAGCTAATACTTACATTCTTACTCACAAGAAGTATATTCGCTTTATACGGTGCAGTTAACCAACATTAATTGTAATACAAAACCCATGCCTTACTTTGTACGAATATCTAAATACGTCATGTACGGTGCATGTGTAAACTGTTCATGTATATGCATTTTCTCCTCGTCTTTGATTCTATCTAACAGGCTAGCTAGTGAGTTTGGAGCTCTTCCCTCTGTCCATTCATCTTCATTAATTTCTTCCTTTATAATCTTTTAGCCTTTATACTTCAGCTGTTTTGGTTGTATACATTTCCCTCGGTATTTCCCGAGCTGATTTAAGCCAAGGAATATGTATATCTATGAAGATGAACAGTTCCAGCTTCATTCTAAACACCATGCGAAAGGCTCATATTAGTTTACAAATTGCAGCCGTAACAACCCATCCTCCATACACGCTGATACAAAATTTAGAAATCTAAAGTCTATTTACAATACCATTCGCAAAATCTACATTCATTATCCTGCAAGAATTGTGTATGCATAAAAGTGTAAGTGGATAGTGAATATTGACTATGTATTGTGTGTATGCATAATGAACAAATATAGGATATACATGTATAATTTACAGTGTACAGTGCACACGTCTTGGTTCTCTCGGATTCTGTCCAATTTGAATCTTGTGTGTACAGTAGCAACAGGAAAACACAACACAGTCATGACAGCGGAAGCCTAAAAACGAATATGTACAATGTACAAGCGATGACACGAGATGAGGAAATGAGAATGCTCGATGCTATGCTATAGCTACATTAGCTGGCTTTCTTTCTCTTTTCTCCTGTTTGTTACCGTGGCTCACTTACTCACTCACACTCGCTCCTTCCTTTCATTCATCCAGCCTTTCTATTGTATTGTAATAAACGTCGACTCATAAGTTTGGAGAAGTGACGAGGAAAGACGACGGAGGAAAAGAAACGTGGGACTTTACCATGACGCTCACGACTCACGACACAGTGTGTAATGTCTGCATGTACAATGCACATATACTACATACATAGATAGATATCGTACAATCATACTGTATTCTGATGTGTACACTTGTTAATCCACCTTTCCCAGTTAAGACGCACGATTTCTCACAACTGCTTCCACGTGTTAGGCTTATGCTGAATTGATAGGGATTCTTTCTCTTTTATTTATATATATGTAGTTATACCTGGTGACGTATGCTGTACTTTGTACGCATATAAGTACATTCATGTAAAGTATGTGTATGATTATAATATATTATTGTAACTCTACGTATAAAATATATTTTTATACACAATAGCTACAATGAGGAAAATCTAACGAAGGAGCTAAAAAAATTCTATACATGTACGTATATTTATGCAGTATACCGGGAGTATTGATTCAGCATATTGAATTGCAAAAAAATGAATCAAGCACAAACCATGGAATCCAGTTCAAGTTAAGCGAGTAGTGAGTCCGTGTATCTTAAATAGTACATGCGGCTATTTATTGTTGATTCATTCGACTCCTTCGCAAAATAAACTTTAATTCAGGCCTTAATAAAAGGGATGAATTTAAATTATCCGAATTTAGTAAAAAGTCCATGACATCTTCTAACTTCTAGCATTCAAAATCCACAACCAAATGTATGTATGGCAAACATAAACCAAAGAACTATGAAATACCTAGAGGAAACGGAGGAGAATCGGGGAAAGAATCGTGACTGTTCTTAATCAATAGTAAACCCATATACATACGTACATATGTAGTTGCTCCTTTACAGGAATGAGAATATTTCACACGATATTTCTTTTGATTCCGTAATGGTCAAAATAAATTATGTCGGCACAAATTGGTTGGTTCATTTTCTGACATATAGTCAGAAAATAAAGAATCAGTGGGACTTTGTTTGCTGATGATAACTTGTCTGTATGTCTCATGGAAGAAAAGTATTAGCAGAAGAAAGGCTGGCATTAACTACAAATGTATGTATGTATGTAGACGATCTTCTTGGAAATGCACAAGTAAAATTTTTGGTTCAAAATTAGGTACAAGACGAGTATCCAGTTTGTACGGTTGATAATCAGCATGTTTGCAGTAAAGGTTTCAGCAAAAAAAAAAGTTATAGTATTTAAGATTGCTCATTATTACGAAACAGTGCAACAAAAATTTTGCTTGGTTTCATTAGTTGAAGTCGTTACACAGCTTGTGCCATGTCACATTTCTCGAGAAAATGCTGAATTTTTTCGGCTTTCTGTCTTCACATCTATCGAAAAGTGCATTTTCACTTTTCACATCACGATTTCAAATACAAATGCGTCATATTGCCGTTTTACTCGACATGCGGTGATTTTCTCCTGCTTTTATTTGTCATATTTAAACAGTTTTCTGTTACTTGACCATAAAAATCAGATTCACGGAAAAATCTAGTCTAGTAGACTCTATGCATGTAATTACCTACAAACTACAAACACAAAAGATTTTTTCAAGACATCGTATAGCCTTATAATATATATGTATATGTGTGTAATGTGTATGTACAACAATGGTATAGTTTTTCAAACTAAGAATTTATGCGTCCATGTGTCGCTGAGAAATATTCCAGGACGTACTTTTACTATGTACAATGTACATAGTACATATATATGGAAATTTATGTGTATAGTGGGTGTGCAAATAGCTGAAGGTTGAAAACGAGATCAATACAAAACTCACAATCAGAATCAATACACAGAGGGTTCTATATTCATTCGTATACAAACTTACATCCCCCTTCTCCAGTATGTATGCATAACGTACTCGCGTATCTTTGTCGCAACTCAATATTTAAGCTCCATTCATCTTCACTTTTACTGATACATTCTTTCCTCGTTCAAACCATAAACTTTTGAAAAACTATATTTGGCCATTTCCACGAATTTTGCCGATCACCGATGCAGTTTTCTTAATTGATGAAACTATTACTGTGTGCATATTTATACCATGACGATACTTCCCTTATACAAATCTATTATTACACGTCCTAAAATGTACACTATGAAAGCGTTTTATATGCAAAATGCAAATGTAGCCACCCCAGCAGCATTAAATGCAGAATACGGGCAAAAAGTGCACTCCATTTAATACGATAAAGTATATAATATATATATATATGTTACATATTATGTACTTTTTATTATTCATATATAATTCCATTTCAATCCATCTTGGTAATTTACAATTATTCTTTTAGATAATTTGATAAAATCTATCATTTTTATTTGATTTTTCAGTATCATTCGTCTTCGTAGTACTTACACGTATCGTAATATTATTGGTGTATTTTTCACATTTTGAAAATCAATTATTATGCTTGCACATACTTACACTTTCTTTCTCACTTTCTCCTTGCATAGCAGACTAATTAATTTTGATACTTGTATGGGTTTTTACATCTATTTATCATGTCCCTGTGTGTGTGTGTGTCTTTATAATATAGGTATGTATGGCATAACGTATATACTTATACTTTACATAATTTATATTGTTTTGTCGATATTTTTTATTTTTTATGTTTAAATGCATGTACATGTTTCATCACGATTTCCCGAGTATAGATAGTATATAACTTTATGTATCCAGTATCTATCTATATAGTTATGCATGTATAGTAATCGTAATTAATGTGTATGAAGTATATAGATCAAACATGTACACATACTAATAATATAAATATTTATTGTAATCATCAACGATCATACATCGTATTAGAATACTACTAGAATTTACATCATTTTGTTTGTTATAAAAAGTCCATGTTTTGACACCATACTTATGCATGTATGTATATTTATAAGGGATTATGATTATGGATAACAATATCGGGGTATGTGTAACTGTCAGAGCGGGTAATTAACCCCATATGTAATGGAAACAAGTTTAGTACATAATATTTTGTAATAATAAATGTTTTTAAAGTAATAATATGTAACATTATAGAAAATTCCTGTCATATCGCAAATACAATGTAGTCGTCTCACGTTTTTTTAAAAATTCCGAAACTCATATTTCGACCGTTTTGATAAAATGCGTGTAAATAAGGTATCATTATTTATAGTTTATGATATTATACAGTTTATGAATAATCCTTATTTTTTCTCGTAAACGCAAATCTTTCCAATTCGATTTTTAGTACAAGTAAAGCGTAATAGTAAAATAAATACATATGTATAGTTTACGTGTATACTTATATGTATGCATAATATTATATGCATTATCCGTGAATAAGGTGGACATAATTTTGTATCCATATTTAAGCTAATTGTGTGAGGTACACATAATAACTAATTAACACAATAACATTATATTTTCATTATCATTACAATTGATTGTAAAACTAACACCGTCTGAAATAATTTAAAACCAACGATTAAAAACACCCAAAGTTCATACTATTGTTTGAAATAAGTTACAACTGATCATTATTTTCTATACGACTATCAATGTTTTTTATTTTTTTCCATGTTAGTAAGTTAACGCGTCAACCACATAAAGTAAAGTAAAATTGGCATGTACTTGATTTATACAACAAACATTACATTCATAATTCATTCATGTGTATAGATACTAATAATTTTTTTACACGTTTGCTCGTCTTTTCGGACTACTTGTCAATGTTGATAACACATGTAAATAATGGAAATCGTGTGTAATAAGAATAATGATTGATTTATAAAATTGACATAAGAGTACTCAACCTAATAATAACAATGTTACACATAATATACAGTTAAGAACATATAGTCACTATACATAATATGGACTCACTATGGAAGTCATTCATTCAGAATTCAGAATAAGAAATACAAAATAAAAAGAAGATATTATGCATAATATAGTGACATGATTGAAACAAAAAAAAAACAAAACAAAAAATACATACATATAGATGTCATATCAAAATATTTAAATGATATACAATGAACAAAATAAGATTGTACAGTCTAAAATGGTTATATGTGTGCGTGTAAATACATAATTGTATTATATATTATAAACTAGAACAAAAAATCAACAACAGTAAAGCAATAATATTATTACAACAAATAATAATAAATAACGGATTGATTAAATTAATGTATATAATAATAATTATTATTAAATAGCAGTCTGTTTAAATTACAGTCATATATGGTGTATGGTTTCCCCCCAATGTGTATCGTGTATAACATTATAAATATTATAAATATTATATATTATTTATCATTGTTCATTTTTAAAAATCATCATGAAGTGGGTTCCGTCTGTCTGTCGCCTGAGTATAAACCTATGCATAATAATATTATTCCCTCCCTATTTTGCTTCACCATGTTTGGAATCTGGAAATACACTCTGATTTCCATTCTCAAACTGACATTGTATTTAAATCTAAAAAGTAACACTGAATTTTGAAGGTTTATAGATTAAAGATTCAGATTAAAGACTGTTCTTTCTCCTTTAGCACGGCTCAAATATTATTATATAAAATTTGAAATTCAAATCAAAGTCAACGGGAAAAGAAAGATTCTACAAAACAGATATTATTTTGAGAAATTCAGAAAAAACTTGGTCGAATTGGTTAAAAACGTGTTCTGTATTGTACTATGAATACAGTATTTATTTATAAATGGACAAATATGTGTGACATCTGACTGGAAACTGAAAATATATTATGTACTTGCAAAATTCTAATCACTGGACTATATAACGAGCTAATTTTGACATGATGGTAAATAATTCAAGACAGCAGTATTAAAAGATTGAAAAAACTAATTTGCAATAAAAGTAATACACACAGCGTCCACATTGGCGTACTCAAATGTGAAATGTTTGAATTTCATTACTAAACAAAGTTGCTTCAAACGAAATGGAGAACGTATAATATTCACTACGTAAATAAGTATGTATACCTCTACGTTTGGTTGTATAAAGTAGGGGAAATTTTTTTACTGAGAAAATAGAGTCGATTCTCATTACGAATTCTGTCCGTCATTTTCCATAGCACATTTTTATGCCTAAATTAATAGTTGCTGGCATGTTAGTTCTGTCGTCTCTCTCTTTACTTTATACGAATAAAAGCAAACATTGGATTACTTGAAATCCACATTTTATTCATATTATGACCGGTTCATATGTATGTATGACGACACATGTTTATGTATACAAGCGAATTTTATACAAAAGTCGATAGACAAAATAACGTGAGAGACAACATTTGAAGCATAGTTAGATTTACAATAGATGTACTTGAGTGCTCAATGTGAACATTCTTTGGAAACGGGTTGAAACATTCTTGTAGAGAGAATTAAATTCTCAAATTTCCGTAATAAAAAAGCGGATCGTTTGTGTGTGTTCTTATATCGAATTCTTCCGTTCTCTGTCTGTCTCTCTCCCTCCCTCTCGTCACTCGTTCGTGCTTTCTTTTTCCTATAGAACCATTGCATGGTACTTACTACTTACAAAGTATATGTAGTCGCTGTTCAACTGTTTCCCAATATATATTATAAGGATCATAAATATGTAGCATTGGTAAAGAATAGAGAGTACGAGGGTCGAGGACAGTACAGTACGAAGGAAAGAGGAAAATAGGGAGTATAACGAGGGATTTAGCATGTAAGCCGATTTTTCCGTGTCGCCTTGTCTCCAGCTTCTGTACTTTATTATATATTATAGTATAATAGATATGCGTATCTTGTACGTATGTATAATATACATTTTTATTTTATACATTTATCTACAGTATGTACATGTGTATTTGAATCATCCCATGTACTTTTATACATGCAATACAGAGAGTGAATGGATACACACAACTGAAAGACATTTTTTAAATTCAATAGCTGATTGAATCTATCATACATACATACATACATACATACAATGTACATGTATATATACAGGACACATATTTCTAACTAAAATAATACCAATGTCTGTACAGAGCTAACAAGTCTAAATCAAAATCAAAATGAATTGGAGGAAAGAAAATAAGAAATGGAGGGGTTGGATATGAATGGATATATGTGAAAGGTTCCAGACCAAAGGAGAGAGAGAGAGAGACAGAGAAAGTTCATTGTGACGTATACAGTATACAGAAGGAAAACAAAAGATGGTGTAAAATCTTAAGGTCTCTTTTATGTGCGTGTGTGCAGATTCAGCTCTTTGCAAAATTACGTTCTCCAATCATATCACACGATTACACTGCAAACCTCTTGTATTATGTATCCATAATCCATACATGCACACTCAAATTTTACCATCAGTCGCTACTTTCTGTCCAAACGGACTGTTGCTATTCTTTAGCTACACAATACGAACGAGCTATATTATATTATTATATTATGTTGTGTGTAGATTATACAAAATTCATAATTTATTAACAATTTTACTAGGTTAAAAGTTAAAAGACAGATAGAGCAGCTTGATTCAGGTTGATATGACAAACATCGGTCACTAAAATCACATAAAATACATTACTAAAATGTCTTGATGTATCTAGTATCTATAGTTGATTATTAAAAAATTTACACATGTCTAACGGGGGGTTTAAAATTATGTATTAAAAAAAACAATAAAGTCATTCCGAATTATTCGGGAAAGCATGTCCAACATAAATAAATCACAATACATTTTTTGGAGACTTTTGTATAAGTTTCATGCATGTAGTATAAGTATGTATGTACATGTATTTTATACATCACATGATGTTCTTCAAGAATTATATAATAAATGATAATATTATTATATATATATTTTATGTACACATGATACAATAATGTAAGGTGAAGAATATGATAGACCTACAGTGAAGTTGGTGTTAGAGGAGAGGCAAAAGTTGGTTATACACAGTAGTTTTTTTAGTTTACATACTATTATACGATATCTATATATATAATATATATTATAATAAGAATATAGTAGTAG
>JAQIVE010006285.1:0-11716 GCA_034698285.1 Sminthurinus bimaculatus | reverse complement strand
TCCATCGCTTGAAATAAAATTATTTTCCTTTTCATTTGGATCAAATGATAGTGGATGATAGGCGTGTTTTGGATTTGTTCTTTGGAAAAACATGAGCTGGCGGATTGAGTTTGGACTGAGTTCATCATCATTACTTGTATTTGCTCCGGACTCTTCATTTGCTTTTTCAAGCAATGTTCTAGCGAATCCTCCCAAACTATATTAAAATATTATATAAAATCATAAATAAACAGGCGTATAAGAAACAACACTACTCTACTTGGTACGAGTTAAATCTATTTTTTTTTCATTTCCTATTATAAGACAGGGCAAAATAAAATAACACTATTATGACCTATTATGTCACAAGTATACATAATAATATGTATTATACATTACTTACGTTAAAGTGGGTTGACTCATATCTTTAGCAGAGGTCAATGATGTTTTTCGCACTCTCCTCTGTCTTTCGTTTCCGTTCGCATCCAAGGATACTCTGATGGGTTTATTTAACTCTAAACCTTTACTTTCGGAAACAGTAATTATTGGATTCGGAGTTTCTGTTTTTAATGCTGTAGTAGTGGTAGTTGTCATTGTAGTGCTATTGCTATTGCTAGCTAATGGAACTACAAGAGGTGGTAGGGACGTAAACGAGGAGGTCTTGAAGGACTTTTGCATTTTGAAATATGTACAAAATACTTACAATATTTAGCTAGAGGTATTTAAATACAATATTTAAATACATTTTCCTCTACCCTTCCATTAAAACACACACAAACACAGCTGACATTGAGGCGACCGCTTGTTTATCTTTTCTGACTTTGTCAAAACAAAACGGCCGTTACTTTTTTTACGCGCTCAGGGTACTTCAAATATCCCTCGATGAGGCGCAATGACAGCTATCCCTGCTAAAACTTTTCGTAATATTTTCATTGAAGCCTTTTTTTCTTGAATGCTTAAAAGAAAGAAAACTGACATTTTTCATTAAATAAATGTGTGTAAATAACAAATAACTACGACTTGACTACTTTATGTATGTATATGTAATACGGTTCATACTTGACAATATACCCCGTATTAACATTATTTGTAATGCTATACATACGCATGAGTAAAGTAATAACTATAAGGAATAAGGACGTAGTATGTATAAAGTATAAAAAAGCATGTACTCAATACACATCATACTGCAAAAATACAACAGGAGGAATTCGAAATTAATTGATAATCTTATTAGCTAATTGGTTTACCATTTACTATACATGATCCTCTTTGTTTTTTCTCTACAGACACTATTAAAACAGCATACATTCAAACGGCATGGCAGAGTTTACAAATGTACATATTGAGTCAACTTTTCTTTGTTCTTAGAGACTGCAGACTTGAAACAAAAAATGCGCATGAATACCCTACATGTAAATAACACTGTCGAAATTTTTGCAACCCAGAAATACGTAAATGAAATCAACTTCTATTCACTAACTTTCAGTTTGCTAATATGCTCTGAAGTCGGTGCAGTGATCAGTGATGTAGCTTTGAAAACTGCCAAGAAATGTGTGATTGAAAATAGAAAATTTACTGTTCATAATTAAATACTAACGGAAAAAAAATGGTTTTCGCAAGTCAAAAGATTGACTTCAAGTCCTTACCTGACCCTTCGGGTAGATTCGAACTGATTGAAATCATTGGCGAAGGGACTTATGGAGAAGTGTATTCTGCCGTGGATTTGGACAATGACGGTTAGACATTTTTTCAAACTTTTATTTTTAATAATTATGCCAAGAAAAAAGGTGAGGAATTCAACAGTGAATTTGCTTTACATGCATGTACAGGAAACAAAGTTGCGATCAAAATACTGGAGAATCTGGGCGAAAACATGGAAGAAGCGGAAGAGGAATGGACCGTACTTCGAGATTTAAGTTTGCATCCAAATCTTCCACTTTTTTACGGCTTATTTTTCAAAGCAACTCCCAGGGTTGACGACTCTCAACTGTGGTTTGTAATGGAGGTTAATAAAACTATTTTTTATCAAATATGCAAAATAAAATGGGTTTTATACATAAAATCGTAAAATCGGAAAATTGTATGACACTCATGTTATGCTTGTTTCATTGTTCATAGCTGTGCAATGGAGGCTCTGTCACAGATTTAGCACAAGGTCTAAAAAAGTACGAGTCTCGTCATCTAACTGAATTACAGATAGCATACATTTTGCGAGAAACTGTTGATGTAAGTTCCTATAATTCAATTACTGTATAGCTATATAGAGTCACTCTTTCGATGTTAATGTCAAGTAGCATAATATGTATGTATGTATGCATATTAATTGTAAGTAGTATTGTGCTGGGCAAGTTCAGTAATAGGATTCACAAACATGAATGACAAATTCTACCGAGAAATGCCATAAAGTTAGCACGTTTACCAATCTTAGTACGGCACGTGAGGGTGATGAAATATTATAATACAAACTTTGTATGCTCTTTGTATTTTTGCAGGCTGTGTGTCACTTGCATCAACACCACTGTATGCATCGAGACATCAAAGGACATAATATTCTTCTGACCAAGGAAGCCCATGTAAAATTAGTAGACTTTGGAGTGGCTTCTTCACTTTCTGAGACATTGGGACGGAAAAACACGTCCGTTGGAACTCCCTACTGGATGGTATCAAATTAATGTTTATAAATAATAATAAATTTACTATAAAGCATGTTATATTGAGCTTACAGTAAATAGAAACATTATGTTCTCGCCAAATATGCGTGACTCACGTGAAAAATGATGGAGACGGAGACAATGATAATTAATATAATTATTTGTTTTTACATGCATACACTTAATCAAGGCTCCAGAGGTACACAGTGATAAAACAAAATGAAAATGACCAAGTAGCTTGTATAGCTTTTAAATTTATAATGAGTAAGTAGTTTATTGGAAAGTAGATTTACTTTAAATGTCGTCGTGATTAATTAAGCAAGTAAAAATGATTGTGCATATAATTCTAATACCAAAGAATGTGTGTAAATATATTGCATTGTATTTTTTGTTCTAAATTTTAATTAGATATCTTCTCTTTCCCTATTTACCTGACTTTTATTAGGTGATAGCATGTGAGCGTCAACAAGATTCCTCGTACGATGCTCGTTGTGACGTTTGGTCGCTTGGGATCACCGCAATTGAGCTGGCAGAGAGCGAACCTCCCCTCGCAGATTTACATCCCATGAGGGCTCTCTTCCAAATCCCTCGAAATCCACCCCCGACTCTGACCAAACCTCAAGAGTGGTCCGCCGACTTTAATGACTTTATAGCCGAATGTCTTGTCAAGGATATGGAGCAGAGACCCTTAATGAGTGAGTTGAAGCAACATCCATTCCTTGCTCAAATGCAAAATGTCCTCGAGGAAAACATAAGAGAGGGGATTATGCGGGACATTGACCTTCTCAAGTCGAATGGCAGGATGCGGCGAGAGCCCGAAGTTACAACCAAGCACGGAAAATTAAAGACGGATAGGAAGGCCAAACTTCAAACTATGTTTGTCGACGACTTGGCTGCTCTTCCAACTTTAGATGAGGTTAATCAGCGTGAAAAAAAATGTGGATTACGGCATGATATTATTAGATGAAGATTTTAACTTACTAATTAATATTACTCTGTGTGATTTTATATCCCTTAATTTATTATCGCACACGTGATTGCATTGTGTGCAGTGTATAATATGTATTTATGTATTTCTAATCCATGTTCATAACGCAGGAAACCATATTAGTTCAGCTGTACAATCGATTCGAGCTCCGACAAACTTATACTTACATTGGCGATATCCTTTTAGCGGTGAATCCCTTTGAGGACTTGGGAATTTACAGCGACTTTGTAAGTCGGAATTATTTCATGCTTAATTAACAATGATCAGTGATTTATTTCAACATTTGAATGTTTTGTAACGAAATTGAATAATTTCAAGATTAAGTAATTGAAAAATAATTTTTTTTGAAAGTATCAATTCAAATACAGAGGAGCCAGCACTGCTGATGTCGCTCCACATATTTTTGCTATGGCGGATCAAGCGTGAGTCTTCTCAGCTATTCGATACACAAATGAAAAATGATAATTTTTAGAACACCTTATGCATGTTATATTAGCTACACATGTCTTCAATTTTGAAATGAAGGTATCATGCGATGCTTCATCAAAAGAGACCTCAAAACATTGTCATCAGTGGCGAATCTGGTTCGGGGAAAACGGAAAGTGCAAAGTTTCTTTTGCAACAACTCGTCTATTTGGGAAAGGTGAGTGCCACAAAAAATTGAAAATACATAAGATGTAACATGAAATTGGAGTGCAAAAAATGAGCAGGGACTGTTACTTTTTTAAAAAAGGCTCCAAATCGTAATTTAGAAGCAAAAATTCTGCAAGTGAATCCGATAATGGAAGCATTTGGAAATGCAGAGACTGGCATGAATGAAAACTCGTCTCGCTTTGGAAAGTTCCTCGACGTGACATTCACAAGGACGGGAAAAATTACAGGGGCCAAAATCGATGTTTACTTACTAGAAGAAGCTCGAGTTCAACATCAAACCAGGTTCGATATTCTGAAATCTGAAACAAAAAAACTGTTGAAAGTTGTATACATTTCAAGTATGTTAAGTGTTAAATGTCCTTGTTTAGAGGAGAAAGGAACTTTCACATTTTCTACTATCTCCTCGACGGAGTTGCAAATACGGACATTCAAGGCGACTTAAAATTGGACAAACGAGGCTACAGTTATCTACGAGGGGCTTTACATGACAATCCCGATCTGAAAGCTGTGAGAAATTGCATTTTACATTGAATTTTTCCCTACAATTTAAACACTTTATGCGTTACTGCGTTTCATAAGTTACTCGTTACACATTATTGATGCCAAGAAGTTAAACCAATGTCTATGAATACTAAAATTAAAACAGGTGAATAAAGAATTATTTCAAGCTGTTCAAAATGGGTTCCACGTCCTTGGCTTTCGAATCGAGGAAATTCAAGCAGTCTACAAACTCCTGGGAGCAATTTTACACTTGGGAGAAGTTGAGTTTGAATCCTTCCCTGATGATGACTCCTGCCATGTCAAGGATCCAGATTCGTTGGAAATTGTGGCGGAGCTTCTCGGAGTCTCACCTGTTGACCTGGGACTTTGTTTGGCCACCAGGACAGTTGTGGCTAGTGGAGAATCCTTTGTTCGACGCCATTCCTGTGAGGAGGCAAGAACAACGAGGGACTCTCTTGCACGAGGACTGTACAATCGCCTCTTTCGCTGGATTGTCAATCAAATTAATGCCCTTCTCGGAATTAGTCGCCAAGCTTAGTGAGTTCATTTTGTCAACTTGACATTTTTTCATTATTAGGTGAAGAAGGTCAAAATACATAAAAAGGGCAACAATTTAAGTATGCTTTTTGTTTCATGATCTAAAAGTGGAGACCCATTATCAATCGGTCTATTGGATATTTTTGGGTTTGAAACGTTCCGATCGAATTCTCTGGAGCAACTTTGTATTAACATAACTAATGAGCAGCTTCAATACTATTTCAACCAACATGTTTTCACGTGGGAGCAGCAGGTTGAAATGCGTTTCAAAGTTTAATTTAATCACTTTGAAATCATCATTTAAATAAATGCATTTTTAACGTTGAAAAATAAAATGTGATTGCCAACGATTTACAGGAATACATGGCTGAGGGCATTGATATTGAGATGGTTCATTTTGCGGACAATCGTCCTATTTTGGAACTGTGTTTGGGAAAACCTTTGGGTGTCTTATCACTTCTAGACGAGGAGTCGAGATTTCCTCGAGCAACTGACTTTACTTTTTTGGGTATAACATGCTCCTCACCTATTTCAAGCATAAGCCGTTGAAATTGAAATAAGCTTAAAATATAATATTTTGCACCGTGTAGATAAATTAAACGCTAACTTGAAACAAAACAAGTTTTTCCAACGGCCCAAGTCCAACGCCGATCTTTCATTCTGCATCCGCCACTACGCGGGTAGAGTTCAGTATCAAGTGAGAGACTTTTTGCAAAAGAACCGCAGCTTCTTTTCACCAGGTTATACATTAAGCTTGTGTATTATGTCAATATAGTAACTAATAATATGTATACTATAATAAAAGACGTAGAAGATTTTGATGCCTGAAAATTTAAGGTGAATTTTGAAATTGCAGATTTGGTTGAAGTTTTAAGAGGCTCTTCGATTGACACCGTTCGGCACCTGTACAAATGCATGGTCACCAAAACTGGGCATTTGTATTTGGCTACTAACCGAGATAATTTGAGCAAGGTGAAATGAATAATAAATTTCCTATCTATCCATAATCCATATATTATAGTTATGTATTTTGTAATAATGTACTTGCGGGTATCAATCAATATTTTTTACATACGTCTTACAGGAAGAAGAGCACCTCGGCTTAGTTTCTCAAACGAGAAGTCATCAGACAGTTTCAGCCAACTTTTATTATTCACTGGCAGACTTAATGTCCAAGTTACTTTGTGGGGAGCCTCATTTCGTCCGCTGTATTAAACCAAATGATAAATGCATCCCGCAGAATTTTGATAGCAATAAGGTATAATATGCACATAAAATATAAAGTACTCACAATCTTCCCTTTTCAGCTTTTATACATGCATTATATTGTAAAAATTACGATTTGCATACAAGTCTTAATTTTTACCTTTTTTTTCTCAGGTACTGCACCAACTTCGTTCAAGCGGTGTATTAGAAACCGTTCGGATTCGACAGAAGGGCTTTTCTCATCGCTTCACCTTTGCGGAATTTCTCAAAAGGTCTTTTTAGTTATATCAACACTCAATACGAGCATTCAATTCAATTCAATTTTAATTCGTACTTTTGACTAATCATGAAATTTATTTAACTTCCATTTCCTCGATAGCTACTGTTTCCTCGCCTTTAATTTTGATGAGCGGGTCATTGCAGACAAAGAGTCGTGCAGACTTCTTCTCCTGCGACTAAAACTCGACGGCTGGGCCTTGGGAAGAACCAAAGTGTTTTTACGCTATTACCACGTGGAATATCTAGCAAAACTTTGTGAACAGCAAGTAAGTTGTTGACTGATGACTCTTTATTTTACAAAATAACTGGACAAGGAAATAACAATAGATGAAAAGGTATGACTTTTGACAGCATCCTCTTATATTTCTTTCAGATTCGACAAATAGTGTTTATCCAGGCGTGCATTAGACGCTGGCTAGCTCGAATAAGGATCAAGAGAGGAATGTGGCATGTTGCCCACCAAATTCTCTCGGCTCAAAAGGCCGCCAAGGCCTGGATGACCAGGAAAGCTGAGGCAAATACGGCCCGGCTTAAAAATGGAGCAACAAGCAAAAGTATAATATCCAACTAATAAACTAGGTACATCATAATTCAGGCATAATCTCTAAAACTTTTTTGTCCTCTCTTCTCGACTAGAACGTCCGAGTTGGCTTCGATGCAGGCTGATGGGAGTTGAAATCGACATAAACGACATCAAACCCCAGCTCACCGACGAAGAGAAAGCAGCCACCCTCATTCAGTCCCGTAAAAAAACATTCAACACATCTTTTATACGATTTCTTAATTTTTACAGCTACTTATTATCACAAAATATGGTCAAATTTTATACACACATACAATAAATAATGTTTTGCTTGTAGACGTTCGAGGATTCTTGGTCCGTAAAAAGTGGGGACCGATTCTGGAGGAGCGGATAAAGAGAATCGTTCTTGACTACTCAAACGCTGACGATGCTCAACGAGCTTTAGAAGTACAGAGTAGACAGTAGACTATAAAATAGTTTAAAATGCTGCCATATTGTATGCCATATAGTTTGTAGCTAGTCACTGTGAATTGAATCGATGATAATTTTGACAGCGTGAAGGAGTGAGTGAGGAAGATGCGGCAAATGTGATTCAACGGTTCTATCGAAAGTGGAAGGTGAATCAGGAAGCGGTACTGGAGAAAGTAGACAGTCCGCAGCAGGAGGCAACTCCCTTCATCAGTCATGAATGGGACGCCCCCTTCCGCATCGTCGAGAGTCACATGAGGGACCTGAGGTCAGGGGTGAAACGTCGGGAAAAGGTGGACATGGCGGGTCACCGAAAGGAAATGATACTCGCCGGCCTTGCCTCACAAGACTGGGAGAATCAAGAAAGGGAAAAATTGGTCGCTGGAAAATGGGCCAAAGTTATCAACACTGCCGATCCAGGTTAATTATTGTAAAACAATTCTGTATACCTATAAAATGAAGATGACGTACAATGTTTGTTTAGTATTAGAATGCTCAAATTAATTTTTACAGCCGGAGCTATTGCCGGAGGAGCAGGGCGACGGATGAGTAAATTTGGCAAGCAGCTGTTGAGCGAAGCTCTTGAGCAAAAGATTTTAGCATTGAGAAACAATCCGGAGAAACAAGGTATTACTAATAAAGCTGACAATAAGCCACTGGTTGTGCCCCCAGAACAACTGAAAACTGGCTCAAATGTGGGCGGAGTTCGTCCCAGGTTCTCCCTGTCTGAAATTCTCCAGTCCTCTACCACCGACAATGCGGCCGTTATGAGCCTCAGATCGGTACCCTCTCAACAGTCCATCGATTCTCCAGGAGATGAAGACTCTGGCTCTGGCTCTAAGCTGGTAGACTTTCGGAAAAATCTCAGAAAAACTCCCACTCGACCCACGGACTCTCTTCGACGAGGCTGGAGCTATGAAAATTATGAAAAATGATTTGTCTTTATTTCTTTTATCTTTTACTGTACTTTTAGGGTTAAGAATCAAAAAGCTTTCATTTACTTTATTTTGCTTTACTTTAAGTCTTAAGTTCACTATGAAAGTTATTCGTCTCGCTTCAGCGTTTTAACATTTAAAAAATATTTTATTTAATTTTCATTGGATTTTCAAAGAAAAGCGGTAAACTCTGACTTATCTTAATTCGTAATACGTTATGTTATGACTTATGACCTATTACATTATTGTATATCATTATTGCTGATAAATTGCATGTTGATCTTTTCTGTTCAAAAATAAAAAAGAACCATAACTCAAACACCTGTTTGTTTAGCTCTCTAAAACTCTTTAATTTTCCCCTCTAAAACCCCATTCATATTCAATATTCAGTGTACAGTGAAAGTATTTTCCGTGGTGTGTAAGTCATCCATTGACAAGCTTGGAAGAAGGTCTAGAATATTAACAATTATATCCCGCATCTCCTCCACTTTCATGTTATCCTGCTTACACGCCGCCACAATGAAGAGCATGCACCATATTTGAAACTTTTCAAACTCTTTGCAAATGTAGTCAAAGTTGAAGGGAGGCTCCAGCTTGAACTTACTTGCTGTACACTAAAAACAAAGCATAAAGCATTTCTTTTTCTTAAAATTTTAAAAATATACCAAATAATTGACTCAAATTTTGTTGAGTAAAAAGTGCTTCGTGTGTGTAGTGTTCCACGTACCACAAAAACTTGCCAATATTGCTCGAGGAAGACGTGATTGTATCGGCGTCTTACTTCTGGCAAGAGGGAGACACAGGAAAATAGAGCCAGGTCCAAGACCGGATTGCCGATTGTGGCCAGACTCCAGCTCCCGATGCAGCACTCGGTGGCCTCATTATAGTGAACGTCGGATTTACATCCGGGACTCTGCTCATAGTCCCGGCGGAAGAAAAGATGGGGCCCTCCGATCATCATGTGCAGCAGGGAGTTTGGAATTTTGGGACCGGCAGCGTACAAAGTCTCACGCACAATCTTCTCGATCTTGGTTCGGTTGAACAGGAGTTGGGCATACAGATTGTGGTCGTCTCCTTCCTCGTCGTCAAAACCCGTGGAGAAGAACTCAAAGCTGCCCTCGATCACCTGGTCATTAATGGCCTCCTGGTCTGTGACACTTAGCAAGTCCTTCCACATGTCATTTAGCATCTGCCCCCTCTTCTCTTGCATGGACCAAGTGACCGCGTGGAGCTTTGCAATTTCCGTCATGACCGCCAGCCCTTCATGCAGGTCTATCTGGTGGCAATAGTATGCATATGTATGTATTTGTGATTTTTACCATTAAGGCAGTTCAAAAGAAAGAACAAAAGCTAACTTCTTCAACACTTTCGGGTTCGGTGTAGCCGCTAGACTTTGGATCGGCCAAAATGAGAAGAGTTTTTGCCTCCATCAGATTGTCAATGAGCGCCGGTGTTTTCCTCATGTCGTACTTTGGCATGTGCTTCACATAAAAACATTCCGGGATGGCAAGGGTCAGGTCAGCATTCTCCGAACGAATAAAATCCTACAAATGTGTTTCAGGATATTTTAATGACAAATCATAATCATAATCACCATATACATAAATGCTACTTTTCATCTCAAATGAAACTGATAAACTTACTTCAATGTCCTTCATAACGACAGAGTAGAAGTAGGTTTCATGGGTGTGAATTGTGTTGATGGTAGGAATCATGTCATTGTTTATTTCCTCGGCATAGTCAAAGAAGTAGGTGGGCAGTTTCATCACGAGTTGGGAGGAAATGGTTGTGTCGTCCAACTATATACATAGTTTGTACGTACATTAGCCAAACTACATACATAATAGGTATCAATTGACGTAAATGTGTAAATTTACTTAATTGGGATGGAACAGTAAAATGTGTATGTACCTTGTAGACAACTCTGAGTGGAATGACCATTCCTTCGCCGAGATTACAGCGAAGAAGATCATCTTCGTTTGGCTCATCTACATCAGGTTGAAAGAGAAAAGGTGGATTAAAGATTAAAGATGGATCTGTATAGGAAGTACAAAGCGGTAATTGAAGAAGGATACGGTATGGAGTATGGAATGGATATAATGCACTACCTTTTCCCAACTCAAATTCAAGGAGAGAAAACTGCCTGGGGTTATCGCCTGATGATGACTTGAAGTGTGAGCCTATGAGGGATTCGATCCAGTCAAATATTTGTCTGTTTTCTGGAGAGTTTGTGGACAGCTCAACTCCGTCATCTGTGTCGACGTCAGACATTTTCTCAAGGTTTTTATAAGCGTTGTGGAAATAAATGGCTGGATCTGCACTTTACAAATTTGCAGTTTATTTTTACAAATTTGCTATTAAAATTGTACCTACCTTGCGAGCTAATTGTTATTTATTATGCAGCATTTAACAAACATCCTTCTCCTTTAATTGCTAGTGTTACCATGAAAATCTTTTTTACTCCAACATTCTCAAAAATGAGCTGATTATTTGACTTCTGGTATATCTGTCGAACTGCGTTCACGATTATCAAAATATTTAAAAATGCAATAATATTATGGAATGATGAAAAAGTATTTTACACCTTCATTTTTCTTTGAGAATGTTGTCTTTATTTAATCGTGTATGTATTTTCCACTTGCACTGAAATTCCTTAATTAAAGCGGAAGTTTAGTACTTATGAGGTCCTCTCCTGACGTCCACAATTTGGAGAAAAGTTGAACATCTACTAATGGAGTTTCCACCTCAACGACTAGCACATCGGCCTCTGTTCGCTGGCAGTATTGCTCACTCAAGTCCCACAATTTGGCAGCAGCCTCCATGTCGTCCGCTTGGAGGGCTGTAGCAGTTGACGTTTCTGTCAAGTCACTAAAGGTTTTCTCCGTATTATTTTGCATTGCGCATGCATGATTAGTTATATGAACTTTTTTTTGAGGAATCGACCCGCCGTGAAATAAAAACTTACAATCGTATTTTTAGTAGTATATTATAA
>JAQIVE010006284.1:0-11717 GCA_034698285.1 Sminthurinus bimaculatus | reverse complement strand
CTCACATTGTACATAAAATATCACATCTATAACTATATTGTAGATATGCATTATACAAACTTTTGCACAAGTGCTGCATGATTATGTTATATAAATATGTTTTATAGTTAGATAGAAACTGAAAGGAGGCGAAAGTTTTGTATAAAAGATGCATACACTTTGACAGAGTTTTGGTTTTCATTTTCATTTTCTTCTGGCAAGTACAGATCTGTATATGTAATATGTACATACAGTGCTATAGTGTTATATGTATGTCCACAAAGTAGATTGAAGGGCCTGCGAACTCTGCCTTTCTAGTTAATACCTAAAACTATGTAGATAAATAGATAGGACAGAGGATAGAAAGAGAGGAAGGCAAGGGAATAGAAGAGGAGACGAGAGGATAGAGCAGAGAGTACTTGGATACTTGCATAGAGGCTCTATCGATTTTATCCGAGGCTCCCAACAACTACCAACTTCCAACACACTCGGAGTGTGTTGGAAGACGAGGACAACACGGAGGAGGAAGCAGCAAAAGCAGAGGAATAGGAGACGGAACAAGAAGAGAGCAGCACGAAAAGGCGAGAGCGAGCGCGAGTGAGTAGTGAACGAACCGAACGACAAAGTGGAGAGGAAAGGAAAGGTTCGCGCAATAGTTTGTTTTTCTCCAATTCCATATATTATTATGTGTACGGTGCACGGTATGTACATCTACATCTACATATAGTTGCCTTGTATATTGTACAATATACAATATAATATGTGAATACCAACTGTGTGAACGTGTGTCCTTTGCATTTGCTGTAGTTGTGCTGTATACATATATTGTCGTGTATAGTGTAACCTGGCGTGTGTACTGACATTCTATGAATATAGCTGTTTTCTGTCCTTCTGACTGTACTTTACTGTGCTGTATTCTGCTCTGTTCTGCTCCTTTCCGAGTGTGACAAGTAAAAACTGAAAGGGAAAATTTTTTCCGTCTCCCTCTCTCTCCCTTTCTTTCTCTCTCTCTCTCTCTCTCTTGATTTGTCTCATAGGTAATACACTACATTTTCGCTCTTTTTCCAACTCGGATTTACAGTGAATTTTTTCCCTCTTGTCGTCTATCTCTACGTATTTTTATAGTCGTATTCGTTCAAGTATAAATATTCCTATTGCTATTCCTATTCATACTCCAATTCCTATTCATACTTACCTACCTACATACGTACATATATAGTTCAAGTCGTGCTCTCGTGCACTTTATTATTTATTCTGGCTGCCTGCTCACTCTTCAGTTTTGCTCCGTCTCTGTCTCCGACTTTGACTCCGACTCCGACTCCAACTTCAACTCCAACTCCAACTCGAAAATCAACTCCGGCTGTCTGACCTGTGACATTTCCGGCTGAGTGAAAGCAGCATTGTACAAATTTTAAATTTGTGAGGCGAACAGGAGATTCACAAGATTTTTTTATACATACATATGTAAATTAGCAGATGGTTGAAAATTAAAAGTGGCACTACTTGGCAGCTGACAAAGCCCACCACAAGTTGACAATCTAAATTATGGATTGATAAACGCGGACGATTAGTCATTAGACGATCATCGTCATTAATTTTGTGTAACTTTTTCCCTCGTTCCTTTTGTTTGTGTATCCATCTCGTGCTCTCATCCTCGTAAATGTCAGTCGTTAATCGTCAATCGGACAATACATACATACACACATAGGGTTTTTCTACGGCTGAATAAGTAAGAAAACTCTGGAAAAAAAAGTGAACAAAAGACCACATAGATAAAGAATAATCACCAATCGCCGTAATTATCGTCGTCATTGTCCAGTCTTCAGTCTATTCAATAAAAAGTATGAAGTATGAAATGCAAATGACCAATATACACACAAATATATGAGATACTGATATAATAAGTGGTCGAGAGGGATTACATTGATAGAAAAAATACGGTTTACTTATCGTTCGTGTGCGTATTGAACAAAATTGATCGTCATCATTACCGTCGTCATCTGTCTTTGACTTAATCATAATATACATGTATACATACATGTGCATGTATACGTACATAATAAGGGACTGGTGGATATTATATGATATGTGATACATATGTACATATGACCATAAAATTGGGCTAAGTTCGTTGTTCCTCTTTTTGGTCACACACAGACATTTTTTGTTCTGATTCTCATACATACTACATACATACATAATCGTCACACAAGTGATTAGATAGATATTATGATTAATGTTATTATCCCCTGACCAGTATATTGAATGAATCATAAATAAATAACCAGGCACGTGATGATCGGAAAACTGTGAGAAAAAGAAAGAAAAGTTGGTTCTGTGAAACTATTTAAACCGCAAGTTATACTTATTACTCGGATGACACAATATTGTTGGAAAAATTATCGAATAAATTCAATAGGTATACAAAACACAGGAAAAGTTTTTACATCAGCCTGCATATAATATACATACATAGTTCGTCGCTCGTGTTCGTGTGGTGCTAGGGCTTCTTCTTCCTCCTCCTCCTCCTCATCATCATCATCGTGTTAAACGGATGAGTACTGGCAATTGTCGTAATAATCATCCTCAATAATCGTCCAGTCCGCTTGGGTGAACGCTGAATGCGAATGCGAATGTGAATGTGAGCCATATAATAATATATTACACTCTGTATTATACATGCGATACCAGTTGACCACGTAGTCATATAAACACGCCTTTGTGTGTGGACGTGTCCCACCAATAATCTTCTGAACGATATTGTACACATGTATTAGTGTACCTATACATATAGTATACCTACCGGGCTACGGGTAATTTGTACATATGTTCATAAGTGTATAGAATCGCGGATCGGAAGGAGAAAGAAGAAAGAAGGCCGACTCAGTTCAAAACTCTGCCCTTTGAATAAACAAAACACTTATACATACATATAATACACAGGAAAAGGGAGAGATAGTGATAGTGAACGATAAAATAAAATATCAGCAGCTACATACATGCATGCATATTTGTAATATACTCTCATGACAATGATGGTGATTATGATTACGAATTCCGTATCATAATACCTAATACCACATATTCGTCATTCGTGAAGCGTGTATGCCGCATATGTACAAAGTGTAGAGTGTACTGTGTGCAGTTATATTTTATTGTATTGGTATATTATATGTACGTATGTACATATTGTAAGTGTGATTGGTTAGTGACGATTTTAGGTCCATTATCGCCGTATCTTACTACCATTGTCCTCGATAGTAACTACTGAAGAAACAAGTAGAGCAACAAAACCTTATTGTATTTATACATAAAGGTGAAAGAGAGAGAGAGAGACATAGTATAACTATTCACGGGATATTATTAGACGACCAATTGAATAGCTACAATATTATTACCCTACGATGGAGAGTCACCAGAATGGAAATAGGATTCCAGGGGCCGTCATGGAAACGTCGGAAGTTTCTGCGGGAGGAGATGACAATGACTTGGGCAGGTAAGAGTCTCCTTCACACTTCTCTTTTTACTTTACTTGTTTTTAAACCCTTTGAATCTACCTTTTGGAATTTTATTGTTTTCGGGAACTTGTTTATTGTCATTGCTTTAGAAGGATTTATCAATTAATTTCTTGATCAAGACGGATAATTTTTAGCATTTACTAGTATCTTTTAATATGGGCGTTGAAAATGTAAAAGGGTTTTGTAAGCATAGAAGTTACTGATTAAGTGTACATAGTGTATGTAAAAGTGTAATTTAATTGAATTAATTAAAAATTCTCAACAGTGGCATCGTTGGATTAGTAATCACCCTTTTATCGTGGCTCCTTGTCGTTGTGACTTTTCCATTCTCACTATTTTTCTGTTTCAAAGTGGTTCAAGAATACGAACGAGGTAAGTAATAAATAATATGTAAATTTAATTGGAGAGGATTGAAAGCGATTGGAGAATAATATGACTTTTCTGAACTTTGGCTTTTTTGAGAAAGATGACGCTTACACAAAATTTTATGTAAAAACAAGTAAAAATGTCATGCCGAAAACTAAAAAAGAAGGCAATTAAAGTCTACGGTCCAGAGCTGTTATTTCAAAGTGCTTTGAAACCCCAATTCTTTGCTCAAAATCAAAACCTCCTGAATGTCGGATGAATGAATCTCTTTGATTTGGAAAGGAAATTCAACAAAATGTGTGAAATCTTAAAAAAGCACTTGTAAAAAATCTTAATAAATTGAAAACTCGTTTGTATATTTTTAAGCTGTGATTTTCCGACTGGGTCGCTTACAAAGTGGAGGGAGTAGAGGAATCTTCTTTGTTTTACCTTGTATCGAAAGTTTCGTCAAAGTTGACCTACGGACCTCCTGTTTTGATGTTCCTCCACAAGTAATCAAAATTAAGCTTTAAACATTTTTTAAAAGATAGTTTTAATCATATATTATATATATATATATTTCGTGCACTAATAAATGAAACTAATTTCTTTTTTTTAACGGGAAGTCCTCACTAAGGACAGTGTCACTGTAAGTACAACAATTTTGTCTCAATTTTATCTCATATTAGAGTATAGTTTCAAGTGCAAGTCCACAGAATCGCCAAAAATGACAATTTTTTGAGAATGGCCAGTCATTAATATTGTCCATGAGAGCATGACGCGTAAAGTGTGTGAAGTGTGCATCATGGTCTGACAGCTCAAAGAAATTTGGCAGTACAGATTCCAAATTAATCTTTCGTCCCCTCAGACATACTAAATGACACTTTGCTCTAGCTCTAGCTGTATACTGTATATACATAATGTACTCTCATGTATTGTAGAAAAACACACTCAAAACGAGAGGATATTATGAGAGGAAAAAATAATTACACAGTTGGTTCTGTGTTTGTTCAACGTGCAGATAAAGTCTCTAGGAGACAGATCGGATCCATAAATCAATTGAAAAAGAATTACAAATGTGAGAAAGTGAATTCCTCAAGATTGATGAGAAACCTGCTCCGTCAATGTTTTTTTGGACATTTTTTTCTTGGCCTCCATCTTATTTCTCCTCATTCGCATCCTTCCTCGTTTCTCTTCTGTCTAAACACACAACACACGGGACTATTTATTATTTCCTAATAATGCAACAGGGTCGGTTGACATCATTGAGAGTTGAGAGACGATAAAAGGAATTTGTTTGTCGCCCTTTGTTTGCGAGAAGAAGAAAGATTAAGTGTTCAAGTTGATGGGGCATCAGTGCATCTGTGTTCAAAGTATGCAGTAATGTGTTGCACTTTTTCTCCTTCTGTTCCTCATTTTTTCTTTGTTCCAAAAGTGTATGTATAATAATGCATGATGTCAACTTGAAACGAGAGGGTATAATATGTATGTACGTAGATTGTCCTTAGCCCTCAAATTTTTCTAGCGAAAACAAAAACAGCCCCATAATGTCACATCATATACTCAAAAGTTTGTCATGTTTCTTGCCAAAATCGCCCAAAAATGTTGAAAGTGTAAGACTAAAGTGAATAACATGCATAAAGAAGGTTACATACTTGATGAAGCTCTGGGACTTTGAAATTTTCTCAAAAGTTTTCAAGACTTGTCGATTGTTAAAAGTCGAATTATGAAACGCATTATGGCACTTTGGGAAAGATGAAAAGCGGCTGATTAATCATTTCAGTCAAAAAGGAACAAGGAAGAAAAAGTGTAAATTAAAAAGCTGGGGAAACTTTTTTTCCGTTAACACACGAAGAATCGAAGAAGAAGCAATTAGGAGCAATCGACGCGGATTCTTAGCCTACCAATACATATCACATATAGTATAGCTAAACCTCGTCTTTAAAATCTGAGAAAGCGATAGAGGGAAAGGAAGAGTACAATTAAGCCCAATCTAGAAAATTGAAAGGAACGGAGAAAACAGGGAAAAGTTGAAAGGATTTTCTATTAACTCTCTGGACTACTTGATGTTGTAAATTGCTTAAATTGTACTTTCATCTTCATTCCCAGTGCTCTATATTATTTAGACGGTGTGCGGTTGCCTTGTGTCTTGTGTTGTGTACGTGGATGTATTTGTGTGTATAATACATGCATACATACATACACATACTTGTGTACGATACAATGTACAACGTATACAAAAGGTATACAGTATACATACACAGACACTTGATACTTGACTCTGTGCTTTGGATCTTGAGTCTTGAGTTTTAGTCTTAGTATAATAAGCAGGGGTAATAAATTAGTCAGAATCTCAAGTCTCAGCGTGAGGAGATTTATTTAGTGGTGCCAACGAGCAAGTGCAGATGCAGAGCATAGAAGAAGAAAATCCGAAATATTTCATCTTCCTTTTCGTACCCTCCGCCTCCCTACTCTTTTACTTACTTACTTACTTTTTCTTTTTCATCTATTCCCTCTCCTCGCCTTCTCTTCCATTCTATCCTCTGTAATATTAGGTATATCCATAGAGTTGTCTAATATGCTTGTATATTTATATTTTTAGCTCAAGCCTTATCACTAGCATTATTACCACTTACCACTGCAATGCCACGTATTATGCAATTGAAACAGAGCTTCTCTGTTGTATTTTGTGTATCAGTATACAACTACATACATACATACATAATATATAAAGAGTGAAGAGTGCTCTTTGTCGTATCTTCTTTGCTTATAAATAAATCCCATCTATTCATACTATATAGCCAAATTATAAGATTACATAAGGAACGAAAGCTACACACAGTATACAGTATACAGTATACAGCGTACCGTACAGTAAAATGTACTGATGTATATATGCCTGTATGTGGTTAAATGTGAGCGGTGTCTCTTTCCTACAAATGCTTCGTTTATCCTGGCCATTAGTTAAAAATTTACATTGAAAGCGAAAGAAAGAGAGAGATGCCGTCTGATATCAAGTGCAAAAAGGATGAGGATAAAACCCCATTCTGATGCGCTTTAACATGCACTCACACTTCATATACATGTATGTGCGATACATACATACATAGTTTCAGATTTTCTCATGTAATGCTGTGCAATAAAATGCGAAAGAGAGCCCTTTGCTGTGCAGCTCATGCTGTCTGTTTGTTTTTCAATGAGAATTCTACTCTCTCTCTTTCTCTTTCTCCCTCTGCCTCTGTATCTGTAGTTATTCTGTATTTTCTTGGGTTTCTTCTGAGCTCCTACTCGTCACTCTCTCTCTCTCTCTCGCTTACTCCTCATCTGTCTGTTATCCTGATCCCTGTGATTAATTCTGAGGCCGAAATTCCATCGTTTGTCATTTCATTACATCATTTGTTTCGCGAGGAAACTCGCTCAAAAAAAGATTCATCACGTTGAAAAATATAAAGCTTATACAATATATTCTGTGTATATTGTGTATTGCATGTATTGCCCGTCCAATGGTTGATAGTTGATAGTGGTGGTATTACTGTGTGGAGAGGCGAAAACCACGAGAAATCTCAAAGCGAATGTACTGATATATTGAACTATACTTTATACTGTATTCTATTCTATTATATGGCAAAAGTAATAGACTTTCAATGTGGTACAATTTTGTAGTTACAGGATCAGATACATTCTTATGTATGTGTGTGTACTGTATAAAATATGTCTATATGTAGAGGTAGCAAAATACAGATAATAGACAGAGCACAGACTTTATTCTCTTATGTATGGGGATCTTTTATTCTACGTTCTCCAAATGAGGTTCTCAGTTTCACCACATTTCGCCATGTCATTGACTATGTTCTCAGCTGGATTGTAGATAAATACTATCGTGGTCTAATATGGCAGTATACACCCTTACTTTGTTAGTTACATGGAGAAAGCAGGATGTAATATACATCGAGGAGTATACATAATAGGATTCAATGCACGGAATTGGATGGGATGAGATTTTGAATTGGGAATGATCTGAAATGGAAAATTACATTGTGCTTTTGCGGCTGTGGTTATTTACCATATCGTTACATTCATACCATACCTATACATACACTAGTTAAATAGCCTTCTTTTGCTGGTGGTCAATCGACCGCCTCCTCATTCTACAGAACCCAGAGAACTTTGCTCAAAATTAGCCTGGAAAATCGTGTACTCAGCAATGATTGGTTTTACTCGGATCATACGCACACTATTAGCACAGTATTTATTATGCGAAATTGGACAGTTCGATTTCATCCTTAAAAACTGTTTTATTGACCCAGAAATAAGACATTTATAATTACAGGTTCCCCCTGTTTTTAAAAATGTCTCGACATTGTTTTTACTTTCTATATGTAAAAACGCATAAAAAACAAAAGCAAGGAGACTTGCAAAATACCGAGAAAATTGGTCGTGTGTTATGTACGACGCCATTGCAAATAGAAATTACGGAGCAAGGCCTAAATACTAAATACACATACATACATACATACACACATGACATGCATACAATATATGTATATATGTACAAGTACAGTTTTATCGTCCTTCGCCCTTTTTTCTCTTATTGTGTCACATAAACAATGCATGGTAAATGTAGACTGCCAATATGTATGTTTTGCTTGGAAATGTGGATTTCGTGTTCCGTGAAGATATCATATATGTATGTACGTATGTGTGTGTAACCATCGTTTATTTGGCTGAACAATAATTATTGTCATTATTATGGAGCTGACTGTGTGTCGTGGCATTAATAGTGGGCAGTTGGTCGTCATAGTCACAGCCAAGGAGAAAGACAAAAGATATTCAGCCCGTGTATGTGTAAGTAAAAAGTACGTACATATGTATCATATTTAGCAATTCACCTGTTATATCTAGGAACAATTAGAGATTTGTTGTGAAATTGGTTGGCCATTTTGTTCTATAGGCAACGTGTATGTAAGTAGTTCATTTTATCCTATACATATGTAACTCCAACTATAGAACTTTCCGCAAAGAGTTCTCAAGCAGATCAGTCAACACTTTCTGTGTGTATATAAAGAATATGAACACTGCACATTGTATAGAACATATTATGACATCACAATCACATTATTTTGGATGTATATAAATAATGTCTATACACTTCAATTCACGTACGTAGATACTCTTTGTACCGTATATACCATATTTATACATATTTTGCATACAGCTATTTGCACAGGCTACATACATATAGATAATACAATAATACGGTTACGTACGGTACGACAAGGACAAAAACTGTACATACATAATAGGGCACACACTTTACTCTGCCATTCCTCCCGCTCACAGTCTTCTTTCCTCAGACTATATATTTATAGGATCAATAATATGGATGACAGTAATTCGAAATTGGAAAGGGTACACTTTTTAAGCTGATTCGGCTTCGGCATTCTATCCATTTCACTCCTCTGGAGTATTTGGTTGGTTCGTTGGTCGTTTGCCGTTGTCCTCTACGTATGTGTATGTATGTATGTATGTATGAAGGGCTGTTAGTATTTTTCTCATTCTCTTTTGCTGTATGTATGTACATTGGACATGTTGTATCTTGTCTCTTCTCTCCTTCTCTCCTTTCCTCGTTGTCTCTCGTCTTTCGCAACTTGAAACTTCATTCAATATTGACAGAAACATATTATACACAATATACATACCCATTTGGAGAAAATGGAGAAAGGCAAAGAGCGAAGGAGACAATAGAAAGTACTTGGTTAAATGACGATTATTACCTTTACAATCGTCATTACACTATATGTGTACAGTGTACATTGTACATAGAGCTATACTCTACACGGTGTAATACAGATGATACTTCATATTAACTGTGTGTATGTAATAGTTCATGCATTGTATTTTTTGAGCGCACTGGCATACATGTATTAAGCTGTGTCCATAGGAAAAAGTTTCTGCGCGCTGTGAAACGACACGGAGAATTAGTCAATATTGATGGTAAAAGTAAAATGTTGTGTGGTCGTGTTTAAACTGGAATTCGTATGGGAAATTAACTGTATATACTACGTGCATACATACTAGACATTATTATGTATTAGGTTTCATGTGTGCAGAACAAACATTAATACAATATACCTTAAGCATCCTCTTTTTTCCCATAGTTATAATATGAGAATTAGTGTATAAGCATTAAGCATACATGCGATGCATTTAAGCACAGTCGATTTGCGAACTGAATAATGCTTTCTCCGTGATTGGTGTAATGGTATTAATATTGATTGTGATACCATTATGTGTAGATAGATAGATATTAGCTCGCATAGATATTAGACCTTAGTAAAAAAAGGGTGGGTCAAGAAACGGTTATAGAGAAGCAAAAAACATGTCATATTATGTACTGAGCTAAATAAATCATCCGTGTGATTATGTATCCTCATCATTATACCATAATGTCCCGCCTCTTCATTTCCATACCCCCTGTTCAATTCTCAAAATGTCACGGTGTGTACATGGCTTTTGTTTGTGTACCTGTGACATCAATTCAATTATAAAGTTCACGTATATTAATAAATTGTTAATTGTTACGGCGTGCTCATGTTTTGCAGTAATAGGCACTGGAAACTATTGAACAATATTATGGTTGCAAATATTGACCTGCTTTTGCAAGGCGATTTTATGTTGAATTAATGAGCTCTGGGCTGCTTTTCGTTACCGTTCTACATGTAAGATGTAAGTGTATAGAAAAAAACAAAAATGGGGTGAACACAAAAGGGAAGCAGTAAAGACAAGATGTTATAAAAAACAAGACGTAAGAAAGGAGCAGAAATTTTATCTGACTAAATATAGAAAAGTAAAAATTAACTTACGTTACGTCCGTACAAAGCCTGTCAATGTATGTATAATATGTATAGTTGTTGAAAAGAAATGCTAGCAAACCCGGAGCTTTTACGTCAAATTCCTCTTTTAAAGAGTTCACAAGACTGGTGTATGACTAGATGTATGCACAATGTACATTGTACATCTTGGAAAAACACAAGTGTTTCTTTTTGCACGGACCTTGGCACTTACACGTGCGACTTGTAAACAAAAAATAGAAAACGGACATCATTTGCCACTCACGTTATGTACATTGGCACCTTTAATATCGAATTTGTATGTATTATCTGTAATTGTCCAACTGAAACTAAATATGTATATTGGCAATATGTCTGTATTATTTCATAGTCATAAAATTTTTCTATGTCAGGTTTAGGCATTGTGTAGTGTGTATGCATATAAGAAGTAAGCAGGTGTCCATCGAAAGTTAAGACAGTTCTCTCCATCACACGTGACCATGAAAGTATAATGTCACCTCATTCAAAATCACAAGTTACTTGTCTTCCCATGAAATAACTCGTATTCTATGATGATACCGTGCTATATTGTACTGTGTAAAACATTTACGATTTGGGGAGAAAGTAAAAAGAAAGATACAAGACTATAAATAATACATCCTGAACAGCGTACGAAAATCGAAAATCCCATATTCATAAAGCAATACATTTTAAAGGCGGTGGTAGGTATGTGTAGAATGCGTGTGTATTAGCATTATTGATGTAAGGTACATTCTAAATGTTAACTAATGCGGACATTTGGCTTGTTGCTTCTTCATAAATACGGATAAAATATTCTATGTATTAGGTAGGTACGGATAGAAAGAAGCTCATATCATTATACAATATAAACAACGCATAAATGTAAACAGGAGTGATGACGAATGAGAAAGCTACACCATCCTACATGTACAACTTACAGTGTACAGTGTACACTAGACCTGCTCATTTTGAACACCTTAGTGAAAAGTTAAGCAGCCACCCCTTCATATCGTTCCTTTTGGAT
>JAQIVE010006283.1:0-11718 GCA_034698285.1 Sminthurinus bimaculatus | reverse complement strand
AAGTTGTAGACCGTCATTTTTTAGGCCAACTTTCTTTTGACAACTTTGGTGGCTCAGCTTGCAAACAGAAGTTATGATTTTTGGAAAAATTATCTCGGGAATAGCGCCAATCGATGCGCAGGTCAAACGTTACGAAGCAACTACCCTTAAATTTGAGAACTTAAATAAATGTCTTTACAAAAGTTGCCCGAAAACCGGCGAATTAATTTATGAATTTTTTTCCGGTTCAAAATTCCGACTTTGAAAAATTCGGAGGGGGCCCTAAAATGTGACCTTATCAGGTAGGGTCCTTTTATATTTTTTGAAAGTTACAAGCCTTGAGTAAAGCTTTAGAATATTTTGTATGAAAATGTTGGACTTTGGGTAAACGTTTCTGGCATCAGAAACTATTTTAACTTTCGGCAATTTACATGTCAAAAATACAGTGTTACTGTTTTTTGCACGGTTATGATTGTACCAGATATTCCCGAGCCCTAATTTCAGTTTGAAGCTATATTTTTTTTATTTCACGGCTATTTTATGCAATGAACATTTATTTTTAAAGTCGCTAAGGTCAGGCCAATGCACAGCATTGGTTACAATTTCATACAATATAATTTTATTTTAAAGATACAGGGTCCACCAGCTGTGGATATACCGTCACACGAGGCGAGAAGCCTCACTTTTGACTGACTTCTGTCTAATAACGGTTGTATTGCTGTTGCAGGTGATGGATTCAAACCTGTAAGGTACTAAAAATCCTTCTTAGTTTATGTTTTTTAGGTCCATTATGTAAAGGTTCGAGAAAATAAAAAATTTCAGCGTTTTTATGAAACTATAAAGTGACGCTTCTGTAACGATGCATATAGTTAGAAAGTTTCCAAGCGGGAATATTTCCCGTATTTATCTACATGATGTATTCCCAAATTTATTCTTAAATTCTCCTTTTAAAATTCATAAAATTCGATAGTATACTTTAGATACATATACACACATGGGAAACATTCCCACTTAGAAAGTTTCCATGTACCCATCTACAGCTGGTGAACCCTGTACAGGGTCCAGCACAAAAGACTGGGTATGTGGAAACTTTCCGTGCTCAAAGTTTCCATTGTTTTAAATAGAAACTTTCCGGAAAGTTTCCCAGTCTTTTGTGCTGGACCCTGTATGTGTAACCAAGGCAAATTCGCTTAATCCCTTCCAATATCGATACCACTTTGAATCCGAATAAAAAAATCGGTTGCTGTGAAACATCAAACATTAAGCGAACTCGCCGTGGTTACCAATAGCACATGTACGCATTTATATATTATGTATATATTATTATGTTTAGCTTAGATTTAGTGGCCATAAGTTCAAAAACGTTTTTCCAATACTACATGGAGCATGGAGTATATTGTCACGCCTATCTTGGAGAAATGTAAAGGTCCCGGTTGCTATGCTTCACTGGGACTTCACTATTGGCAGAGTCAAAAGTGGTAAGAAGCAAAAATTACAAGGTTTGTTATGACGTGTGTTACATACCATTATTTATGTAATTGCAAAATTTAACTTGTTACTACCGAACAATAGCCTGTCGTGCCAACCTACAAGATACCGCAAATTTCTTTAAATACAAATGAAATAGTAGCGAGGAACAGATGGATGAGCACTATTTTGTAGTAAATAAGTGCGAGAAATCACAAATAAAGCCTACAAACATTCCACGTATATGCATTATCAAAAATGTTAAGTGCTACAAAGTAGAAAAAAGAAAAGTAAAAAATTGCATGGCCAAGAAAATGAAAATGATTGTAAGTACCATTACTATTAAATTATTTGAGTTTGGATTATTTTATAAGAAAAAAATATTATTAACCCGCTCTGTCATCCAATTCGCTCAGTTTACTATCTCTTTCGAGAACTTTTTCTACCTAAAAGAAATCACAACGAGAAGATTAGGAAATGCTAATCGGAAGACATTATAATATCAAAATAAATAGGCAGATAATATTTAAAATTGAAGCCTTTGGGGCAACAAGTTGTTTCGCTCGTTGCCATGTAAATTATCGAGACAACTTGTTGCCCCAAAGGCTTTAATTATGTGTATATTGTCGAAAAGTTAACGAATAATTATTAATGAAATTAGTTTAAGACATTACGTTTGTGCGCATAATATCCACGACCTATAATATCCAAAAACAAAAATACGCGTCAATCCCTTGAAAATAAGACACATCAATGTTCGTATCCGGTTTATGGATAAATCCTCCGTTAGTGAAATAGTACAACATTCATAACAGGATAACAAGTATTAAATACATTGTATGACTAACGATAATGTTATAGCATTCGAAATCGATGTGTGTATGATAAAAGTAGTCCTTAACAAAGTTGTTTAGTATATGTACCAAGTAAATCTCGTGGATTTAGGAATGAGACAAAAAATCAAATAAATACATTCAATTATAAATGTATTTACCACTGATCATTAGTACAAAATACGCTCTGAGAATTTTTTTGCAATACCTTTAAAATACCAACAATTTATCTACTTTGATACATTCTCAGGCAGGTTCAAGTGTCATATTTTTTGTTTTACATCAAAAGATTGCATCTCAGAGCATATTTTAGACCCTACTGAATGCAATATTGCGTCAAGAACATTCACCCTTTCAATATTCTCTTCTGGAAATCAAATTGTCAGCCTAGGAAATGGACAGACATTTATTTCGTCAGAATAATACAAAGGCATCATTTTTGTCATGCCACTTTTTGACAGTTGTCTGGCATTACTGGTACCGATTTTGTACCTATGATCATGCAGTATTTTTAGAAAGCCATGGAACATTATAATTATTACACTACAAGGTGTGGATTTTATTATGATTTACTCTTTTGCACAAAGTAAGCAAAGGATTAACAAATGCCATTCATGGGAGCAAGTTTCCCTTATGCATAATTCATTATGTAAATGTATTGTTAGTTTCGTAGTATGTATATACTTTCTAAATAATAAACTATAAAGTACTGCTAGTACGCAAGCCCTTGAAACGAAAACGTTACGGGGAACATGTTGTTGTTACCGTGCAACGAGAAATAAAATCATTATATTTTCGGAGAGGTTAAAAAATGATCATAATATAGAATATAGATAGCGAGTAATATTTTGTGATGTTGGAACGCTTGCATTCAGCTTGTGACATGATTGCATTTCAGTAGATTCAAAATTAAAACACATGCCGAGTTCTTTGGCCATAAAAGTTACTACTGTTATTGTTGAGAAAATACAATGAAATAAAATAGTATGTTTTTGTAATTGCAGAAAATATCTTGTATATTTTAAAGATAAAATTGAAAATGTAATGCATTACTTGATCTATCATCTAATTCAGACAACTTTTGATCTCTCTCCAAAACCTTTTCAACTGTTGAATTCATTAAATTTGGTTGATTATTGAATAACTTGTGTTGATAATGATATTGTTATTTGAAAATAATTTGACTTGTAATAGAATAAAAAAATGAAAAGACAAATTAATAAAAAATATTGAGGATACCATTCATTCGCATGATGCCTACGACCTATAAAATCAGATATATCCAAAAAATGGTTGTAAAATGGAAAATATTACAATGCATAATGTGATACTTTGCGGTTTTACAGGTTTTTTTCCTGCTAAAATAGCTAATAAACTTAGATTTGCAGTAAACATACAAAACAAAACGAAGATAAATATTTTTAGCTGATTACGAGTGTTTTATACAGTACTGTACAGATAATTTTTCAGCAACATTAGAGCATGTTACAAGGTATTTCGAAATCTGCATTTACTGCTTGTATAATGTATGTGTAAGTATGTATAATGTATATCCATCAATACATTGATTCATCATTGATTTAAAGTTTTAAGTCGTATTAAAGCAAAGTTACAAAATCCCGTTACGTAAGTGACTATTGAAATACATACTCACGATGTATTATGTACGTTATTGTATTGTACTAGTATTTGCGTGGGAGTGAACTAACCTCATCAACCTGTGCTTGGGTTTGTTGTAACCTTCGTTGTGCAGCAATTTGTTGAGGGGTTTTGGGACCACCTACAGATGATTCTCCAGGTTCCCTTTAAAAAAAATTAAATAAAATGTCAACCCTAAAAACATTGTGCTATAGTAAAGCAATATATACAATAATAGTATGACTCATATCAAAGTAAGTCACATAATAAAGCCTTGAAGCGGGCATAAACTGCTAACATAATATACTTAAAAATACACATATTTTATATAATATAAAAACACACAGGCTCAAGATATATTATAGTATTACTTACATAATATATTCATATGATATTGTACAATATGATTAAAATGAATTAGAATTATGATACACACATCAAACATCAATATTTACTATTAAAATCCAAAAGTAGAGGAAACTGGAAACTTACATGATGATGACGATTTCTCGAAACAACGATTCGAAAAAGGTATAATAGGATTTGATTCAAAAATATAGAGTAGGTTTTGCTATTGATTTAAGTTTTAAGTGTGTAAGTATCTAATTTTAGGTGTAAATATTATATTACAAAATTCCTTCTGGACGATATTTTAGGTGATTGTGTCTGCAATTTGTAGTTAATATTAACTTTCACAATTTATCTTCTGGATTAGCGTGTATGTATATTATATGTATCCGACGATCCAACGATGACAAGCAAGAATGAATAGTAGATATGATATTTAACTCTGTACTTATTTATTTTTATTTCGTATTATTTGTACTTTGACGTCAATTTTGTAGCTAAATAATATGCTGTGTAAGTTTATGGGTTATTAAAATTTGTAAAGTTCGTCCACTGTCTGTATCAAAGTACGTGTGTCTAATCTATAACATTCACTACCACTATTTATGATTGTTACTACGATTTAATTGTCAAAAGTCAAAACTGTGCCGTTCAACTGTAATCTGTAAGTAATTCTTCTACAATGTATAAAATACCTAAATAATAATATTATGAAAAAGGAAGTCCAAGTTACACAACATACCAAAAAAATGTACTAAAGTATGAGTCAACGTTTACTTTTTAAACAACTCCCTTGAGTTCTTCTATGACTATGACTGATATTTAAGCGTGCCAGAGTATTTGAATTCAAAATTCAGAAAAAAATTAAAAAAAATTTCGTAATTTTTCAAAACCAAAATTTTATGGAAGTTGATGAACTGACCAGGATAATATGCGTGTCCTTGTCTGGTATGGTTGAAGAATAAGTTGAAATAAAAGTGAAAGTTTTGTGTTTCGGTGCTATTTTGCTATTTGCCCTGTGTTGGACTCGCTTCTTGTGCCTGTTTTATGTATGTTTTACCTGTTATAATAATGTTATATCGGCTTTCGTGATCTTCCAAAACCACTGGTTGCTAGGAAATAATATTTTATATTTTATAACTAAATACAAATTATTAGTTTTATCCAGTTATTTTTTCGGGTTAATTAATAAAGTTCTTAGTTTTGTTTGTTGTTAGGCGCTGACCAAGTTCAAGTGTTGTGTACAAGTACACAATTACAAAGGAGATAAAGAAAAACGGTAAGTACTAATACAACCATGTGCTTGAAGCTTCAAATTTTACATATTGTATAATATTATAAGTATATTATTATATACTTATGCTCAAATGACTGTCAAATGACAACAAATTTCAATTATTACTAAGCCGAGAAAACAAATTTTAACTATGCAGTTTATTTAGTTAGTAATTCTCATCATTTTAATACTTATATTATTGTGTATTTAATTATTTTCAGAGCACGTTTCAGTACCCAGTGCCACTGAAAAATCTCTCTCTATATCCGCTACAGCACTACACCATACACCATACTAAGTACATATTACACATTATATATATATACGTAATACATAATTGTGCCATAGTCTACGTATTTATTTCGAGGATATTGGTAAATGTGGAATTGATGTTACTGTTGCCTGTGATAAGGAAGCTTGCTAAATTGAAAAATAAAGCCATTATAATTCCAACGTGTCAAGTATTCCACGGTAATAACTACTTTAAAAGTAATACTACAATTATGATGGATTCTCCAAAAACAAACGCCATTATTAGTACGGAAAGTGAAGAAGAAGTAGGACATAACGAGAATACTGGGCTTAGAGTATCTGAAATCTCACATACATTACACAAGTTGAATATCAGTCATGGCAGTAGTAGTAATAGTATAACTAATGACGATGGTGATAAGAATGAGAGTGCTTTACAAATGGAGTTGAAAGAATCAACAGCAGAAGCAGACGTGGAATATCAGCTATTTAATGATGATGTGCTTGGACGCAATGATGAAAATCTAGAACATAAAATCAGCAAAGTAGAAAGGAGAAAGCAAAGTAATGAAGACAACTTAAACGTTTGGAGAAAATTAATGAAGCAACCAAATGTTACAAAAAAGCCCTATCCACATTTCAAGAGCTTAAGAAATCGTCCACTTACGGATGCAACGGCCGTATTTAGACACAATGCGTGGTATGGGCTACCTTTATTATTCGATTTGCTGTAGCATTTGATACTTCAATACTGTATAATGCAACCATGAACATGTAATTTTACAAACGTGTTGTTCTATTTGTTGTTCCTTTTTTTTGCAGGGACAATATTGAATGGGATAAAGAAATGCAGGATCAAGCAGATGCAGCTATATTGAAGAATACACAAACTATAATAACTGAAGATCAAAGGAATATATTGGAATTAGAAGCCGGTGCTAATTGGGACAAGTTTTATGAAAAGCATCAAAATAAGTAAGATTCAAATGAGCCAATTCTAACTATTTATGGCTTCATATCTTTCTAATCTTTCAAAGGAAATGGCTTAGATCAAAAGTAATAAAAATCATAAATGTAAGAATTAATGCAACCAAACTGTTTTTTTCTCAAATAGGTTTTTTAAAAACAGAAATTGGCTGTTTGCTGAGTTTCCAGAACTAGAAGGTCCATTCGGTTGTAGTGTAACTCAAGAAGGCTATGATAAAGGGATCAAAGAAAAAAGACACAATGAAACATATCCTGGTGAAAATTCTGGGTTTAAAGTATTGGAGATAGGATGTGGGGTAGGCAATACGGTTTTTCCACTTTTAACTGGAAATAATAATCCAGAATCTTACCTGTATTGTTGTGATTTTTCGGCTACTGCAATCAACATTGTTAAAAACCATGAACAATTGGATACAAATAGGTAAGAAACACATGGATCATAATATGTATGAATAATAAATAGATTATACATACTAATTATTTATATTTTATGTATAACACTATGCACACCCTTAGAAAAAAATGTTGTGAAAAAATCTCATGAAATTTTGACACGATTTTGGTTGAAAATCCTATCAACTTTGATCAACTTTTGATGAGATTTTGATGGAATATAAAGAAAATCGCATCAAAAATTGTCAATCTTGTCACATCTCATTAATTTTTATGAGATTCGATAAGATTGTTTTATAAGGGCAAGCCCCTTTCTACCAAATTTGTGAGCTTCATCCATGCTCTGGTGTGCCCACTACAAGGAATTAAAGTTCAAAGCACTATTCTGCTTTAATTCTTTGTCTGATTGGCGAAATAGCACGTTGAACTTACGGGGTTCAAATATTCAAGTAAGCAACTGTCCCGACTCTACTAACACTTTTTGAGGAGATGGATCTTGAATGACATAATAGGAAACTCTTTTTGTAACTATCTACATTTAGGTGTACGCCGTTTGTACTAGATATTACTGACGAAAATGCTGCCACTCCATTTCCACCAAATAGTATTGATGCCATAATTTTAGTCTTTGTACTTTCTGCCATAAGTCCAGAAAAATTTGATAACGCTATCCGACAATGTCATAAGTTTCTCAAACCAGGAGGAGTTGTACTTTTTCGGGATTATGGGTAAAGTTTCTTTCCCATTATGTTTATAATATTATTATATTTTTTCATGCATTGATTTTCTGCGCGAGCATGCGATCGTCGCTTTTGCGGGCCCGCAAAATCCACTGATTTTGTGGGCTTTGACAGCAAAAACAAATAATTCCTAAGAAATAAAAGCTCTTTTCCGAGAAATTTCCAAGAAAACTGGCCAAAAAAATTGCGAGCTTTGCAGAAAATTCATGCATGTATTTTTTGATTAAATAATACAAAAAACAATTAAATGCATCGGAAATGTGAAAGCACGCTCACGCTCTCGCACAAAAATGCGAGTATTTCTGGCGTAGAAATTGTTACAGATTTCCAATAGCTGTTATACAATTTATTTTGAATTTATGTAATCAAAGTGTAGTAAATAAGTACGTACTGACAGGATAATTTTGTATTGGAAAATTCTAACCTCATTTTCGTGTGTAAACTTATGTTTTTTATCCTTTTTTGACAGCCGCTATGATCTAGCTCAACTACGTTTTAAGGTTCGTGCCTGCGTATTATGTATAAAAGTGTACACACAATCAATAATTATTAATTATTATTGCGATGCATTGGTGCTTCATCTTCCATTAGATTTATCGAAGAGGTATACCACTAAATACAAAATACAACCAGACAATGAAAGGAATGTGTTTTTACTTTTTAGGATGGAAAGTGTATATCCGAAAATTTCTATAAGAGAGGAGATGGAACTAGAGTATTTTTCTTCACATTAGGTAAAATACCATAAGATTGTAAAATGTATTTTTAAACGTCTCTAGTTACACATAATGAATTCGGAGGCACGTCTCTATAGTACATAATATGTACTATATATTATATAGTGTATAAAAATATTATGACGTTAACCCAATTTTTTGGGACTTTTATCAGCATAAAAAACAATACAGAATTCTTGCGACCAAAGTTTTTTGTCACTTAGCTACCAGCATCATTAATCAGTGTTACAATTCATATTTTCGCATAAATCTTTACTGTAACATAAAATTAGTTGAATAATTACATTTTTTAAAGTACAAAGGGCAAAAGAGTTTATGATTTAAAAACGTCCTTCATAATGATATGATATATTAATTGATACTTGTGTTTTAACGATGTTACAGATGAAGTAGAGAACCTTTTCTCCCACAATGGTTTTACAAAATTACAAATAACAGAAGATCGAAGACTTCAAGTGAATAGAAGCAAACAGTTAAAGATGTATAGAATATGGATATTAGGGAAATTTGTTAAAACTAGTTATTAAAAGTTTTGTTTGCAATTAGTTTCGTTCAATGCAAAGATAAACTTTACACAACTTTCTTTAATATTGAATATCTTTTTTTACGTTACTTCTTCCAACACTGTCCAAGAAGTTACTGATTGTAATGTGTCTATTATATATGTAATAAATTTGTATTATTATGTCGTAGCCGTACGCTACAACGTTAGCAGTGACAACAAAATTAATTCGATGCATAATTATTACTGCCCTTGGTATCATAATAATCTACACACATGTCTGTAGTTCACTTGCGTATACATTGCTTCACTTTAGTATTTAAATTTAAGTAAATACTGTAAATGTGTGACCTACAAGCTCATAACTCATAACTGAACACTACACATATTGTACTAAATATGTACTAAATAACAAAATCTAGTATGATGAGGGTGTATGTTTGTTGCTATGCTTCGTGCTTCTATATCCTCTATGTAAGTATATCCTATATTCTATTTAGACAGTCCGGAAGCAATGATCACACTAAGAACAATAATAATAAAATAATATATAATGCAATGGTAGATTTTTATAATAGTTTGCTCATTTGTAATTTATTTCATATTTTTTTATAAATAACACCTTGTTCTACAGTAAGAATAACATTAATTAATAAGATTTTCACTTTCACTCGTAATAATATTATATATGATGCTTTCAATCAATCAAAACGCCGTTTTCATTCTCTCTTATCTATATCGCGTTCACTTTTACACCTCTTCCTCTCATACAATATGTACAATAATTTTTTCTCTCTCTCCTACGATTTTGTTATACACTAGCGTCTTTTTTACATTCATCTTTTATTAAAAATGTACACACACTTCGGCTTATATTATAGCACTGACAAAAGTGTTTCCCTAGCATGTGTAAATAGGTCCTTAGCAATAAATATTGGTACTATTATATATAGCATAATAATATTGTATATATTTTGTACATACACATTATTATCTTTACGATTTCATAATAGTAGCATACGTCTGCCTACATACGTTTTAAATTTATTTCATAATATTACCGTTTATTACATTATTTATAGTATGTAATGTATGTATATTATCAACTTTCGCTATTTTCTTATTTTGTCACTGAAAAGATGAATTTCATCATTTACTTATTGTTAGAGTTCGTTTTTTGTTTATATGTATATGATGTAACTACTTAATTCACAGCTTATCGGCTCTTCTTTATCATTGTCGTTCTGATTTTTGTTAGTTCCTGTAAAATACTTAACTACATTATCTATTCCCTTTAGCTTTTACACAAAGGTTTATTACGCACAAACACTTTAATAGTTATTAGGTTTCATGATGATTTACTGTCTGCATACAGTAATTAATATATATTATATTCTTGATATTTTTATGTTCAGTAACGCGGTGAGATAACTGGCACAAGTAAGGTTTTTAAAAAATTAATCCGCAACGATTCGCTATATACTGTTTAAATGTTTTAAAAAGTAGCATGTGTGTACGTAATACTTATAATATTATTACAATAAATAGTAACGATAACCAGTCAAGTTTTCTTTCTTCCTTTGCTTAATGTTGGAAAACCTAATAAATAAATACAGGGATTTACACAAACAATGGCTATGTAAATAAATTATATTAAATCAATTCGAAATGTAGGGTGATCGGACTATCATACGTACATAAAGACTAACTAAAGACTGTTATGGTTTCGAATTTCAACGGTCATAAAATTAAAAGAAAAATTAGTAACCTTTCAGTATTTTCATAACGTAAGATACTAATAGGTATAGGTATTTATGTGTAATAGTTACTGCATACACCAAACTCTTAAGAAACCCAAGAATTGGGATTTATGTTACAGTCATTTTAAATAATTTTGATACAAATTAAAAAAAAACGTTTTTGGCTAGTATGGTGCAACAATAATTTATTGTACTATAACTCATATTATACTAAAATCCAAATAAATATTCAAGCGCTTTTACATTTTAATCTTAAAAATCATTGACTTTTTTCTCTTTCATATCCCTCATTAATGATATAATGAAGTCCATGTGTACACACATATTATAAATATGTGTGAATATAATATTACGACTAACAGCGTGCGTGGCGTTTTAATTCATTTTTTTGTTTTCATTCAAAAAAAATGATAACTCTACTGTTTAGCATGATGTGATATAATAATTTTGCTTACTATTCCCTTATTCTTGTTTGTTTTCAATCACAACCGAAAGTGATCTTTTTTTTCTCACTTTTTTTAACCTTTATTTTATTTATTTGTATAGGTAAAATCGGTTACATATTGTAATTGTACCCTCTAAAATGTTTCATCACGAATTTAAATACCTACAATATACCTACAATGTATTATAACCAACAATGATCATTGTTATTACTATTTAGATACCTTACTGTAGATATTTATTATTATTATTATATTATATAATAACAATATTATTATATGCTGTATAAACTGTAAATTGATAGAAAATGATTAGGTTTTATAAGTAATAAAAATTCATCAGTGCTATTTTACAGTATGTAG
>JAQIVE010006282.1:0-11719 GCA_034698285.1 Sminthurinus bimaculatus | reverse complement strand
CAACGTTAAAGCACCCCAAATTCCTAAGCCATAGATGATAGAGGCACTATTTTTAATTGTTTTATTTTTGCTGATTTTACTTTGCTCAATAAAGTTAAAAACTGCTCCAATAACAATAATCTTTATTCTAAAAATCATCATGATGCAATACGCACACAGTGCAGAGATCATGTTTTCTTTGCATCTACATATTTGCTGGTTTTTCAGAGTAAAATTGTCTGTGGGAAACCGTATTTCAAACAAAATTCGAATTCAAAAAGTGTGCTTCTGTGATCAAATTAAATCAAAATTTCTTCGGAACTGATTTTTCAATATACCTTTTATGTACTTACTTTGTTTGAAGGAAAATTGAAACCAATTAAACAGCATAAATAATTCTGTAAAAACCGCAGTATCTGGCAACTGGCAACGTTTTGGCTTTTGGCAGACACAAAATCTGGTCTAAGCTCTGAACAACATTCAAGCCGTATTTACTTAAACCACATGAATCGTGGATTATAAAAATTACTTCAATGCAAATTTCCAAGAACTGAAAGCATGCTCGTATGATAAGGGAAAAGATCATACCTTTTGTGCTTCCAAGTGTATAACAACATACAACATGAATGGTCCGACACCGTTTTGTCGTGGTTTTGTAAATGTGATGCAAAAACCTATACGTATAGTTGATGGTTATTATGAAAGGTAAAGTCACAATGATGTAATAACGGTGAAGAACAAATCTCAGCATTATAGTGTAACACTGATCAAATCATATAAAAACAATCTGGAATGTAACCCACTAACATACATAAACGTTCCTTGTTGTATAAATGCATTTAGCTTTCACCTCTATAGACTCAATATCATATTAAAAGTTACACCAGAAAATACTCTGCCTGGAACAGTAGGGAGATAATAATTAAACAAAAATGGGCAGAACTGTTCCATTTTCTTCGTTTCTTCTAGTCTCGTTGACAGTGGTTCTCGTCAGTATCAGCAGCCCTCTTGCAACTGCTCAGTAAGTTGAAGTTCAATTCAAGTTTATGTGTGTGTGTGTGTGTAACGAAATCAGTCTATTCTTTCAGATGGTATGAAAACGACTAACCTTTTGTTTAATTGTGTGTACACTTGTATAGAATTGTAGTGACTCCTTATCCCACTCTAGGACCCAGCTCAGGAACTCCCAGTCCAACTGTAACTCCAGGTGCTTAATTCTAGAATTTGTACCATATACTGTACCCCCGTTTTACCAAAATACAAATATCTGACACTGTTTTTTATTGAATTTTATGCTTTTCAAAATTTTCACCTTTCTTTTAACATGGAGAAAGTACTTGACATCGTTATTTCATGCATGTGTTTTTGCGATGGTCATTTTGCAGGAGATTTTAACACCGTATTTGAGGAGCGTCAAAACCGACTACGACGATTGCACCAAGCACCGGATTTGACTTTTGATCAAAAGGTAACAGCATAGTTATACATACATATAATACAAGGATCTAAAAATAGGAAAGAGCACTTACTTTTATGACGTTCAATGACCTGCAAAAAGTTTCCCAGATAACTGCTGAACAGAAAATTGATTGACTTCAAATTATTTCCTGTATTTTATTTTGATTTTCCCAGCTCCGTGAAGATGCCAAAGTGTGCGCAGATGAGTATTCGAAAAACGACGGAGTAGTAACAACCGAAAGCTGCAAAGGCCCTGGAATTCTGTTTGCCAAGTATCGGAACAACGACCCTCCAGCTGATCAAAGACCGGCAGCCCTCGCATTGATATGGTACAACCAGTCCAAAAATGTGAATTTTGCAGATTTGAAATACGACCAAAATTCAAGGGACTTCAGACAGCTAGTTTGGGTCGCCACGAAGCAATTTGGTTGTGACGAGGGGATAGAACAGGTGGAGGCTGATGGCACTACACCATTCAACTACATCGTGTGCAAGTACGATCCCCCTGGAAATTGGGAGATGTTGGAAGGAGCCCTAGATTTCCCCGCAACTTTCCCCACCCAAAACCTCCGGGAAAACGTCAGACCATTTACTGGACGAGTTTTCAACACCACACACTCGCAATGAGCTTTTCTACATTTATCAACTTGATTGTTTGTATTTTTGGATATTCTATTCAGATTTCAGATTCAGGAATTGTATGTTAATAAAAACAGCCATTTTATTGTTTGGAATAAAACAAAGCAAAGTTTCAAAGAATGAAACCCTTTTTCATAATGACATAAAATTGCGTTAGTTTAGTAAATGTTCATGTTATTGTACAATATGATTGGGCACTTTCAGTCGGAAAGTTAACACAGTGCTATATAATGTTAAGCTTTAAAAATTCTATAATATTATTTAGTTTCATCTTCAGCACATCATGCTCCATTTTGCTGGATCATCCAGTGGTGCTGCATGTCATAGATTTTCCTGTTTAAATGCCTACACGTTCTCAGGAAATTACGCCATCCTACTAATCGTAAGTACGTACTGCGCACGTCAATAATCATCAGAACGTGTATTTAGATACAAACTGTTTGCATAGACGCTAAAAAGTGCATTTAATTAAAATATATCATATATCATATATTGTACAACCGACTGTTGAATCATTGATCATTCCTAAATGTATTATGCAGACGCTAATAATTTTTAGCACTAAACAGAATTCCCTGAAAAGTAGAAAATCACAGTAGAATGGATCTACTGAAACCATTCCTACGTTGGCAACATCATTTTAAACTTAATGACAGTTGTTGTTTAATTCACCCAGTCTGTCCTTATTTTGTCATGTAAAACTGAAGATGTGGAATGTGGAGCCTTCAATTGCTAGCTATTTGCATTGGCTTTGTCATAATAAAAATATTGTGTCTGCATAAAAAAATAAAGGGTGCTTGGAGCCGGCGTGTGCATGCCATTGACGAAAGCTCAATTGTATTTAATTGTGCGAAAGTTGTTCACAATTCCCTAAATTATTCAGCAAGTGATCGTGTTATGCATATGTAATATGTACATGTGTGTACTCTGTTGACTGTTGACTGCCATTATGCAAACAAATTTTAAACAGCAGAAAAGTTATAACACACTAATAAATATGGCATAAACAAATAATACTCCAAAATTTCTGGAAATTCGACACTGAAATGAACACATTGGCATAATATTATTATACTTTGCGCAAAGCTAGTTTTCATTTCCCCCATTTATTACTCGCCCATGTATAAATATTTGCATCCATCTCGTTAACTTCAATTTCTTCCAGAGGTTCCGAGGAGGGAAAACGTTTACATTTTAACAGAAATTGGAGCCTTATTTACTTATTCGAAAATGAGCTGGTGCAACCACCCTTTGTTTTATTGTTCACTGTCAGCGGCTCTCGTTTTCTTCCACCCTTCAGCCGCAGAGTAAGGATAAAATTATTAATCGAAATTCTTTCTTTTATCTCGTACAAAAGTTAAATACTTAAAGTCTACAATAATTATTTTTAAATATAAACTTTAGGTTTATCACTCCAGGCCCAGATCCAGTAGATCCTCCCAGTAATGCAAAATACAATGTGAAAGATTCCTTTATTCAGAACATCAACTGTACTGTACATAGAAATGATTGCAAATTTGTGAAGATTAACACCTTTTCTATTATTTCTAGATGATTTCAACCAAGACTTTCTTCTCCGCCAGAACAAACTGCGAGATTTACACAGCGCGCCTCCATTGACCTTTAGTGACAAGGTAAGGACTTTCACGGCTGGTATACTTTTTGTTCCAAATACTTATTGGACAAAAATTCTTAAAATGAATCTGCTGTTTTTTATTTCAGCTTGCTCAAGACGCGACAGCATGTTCGGAAGAGTACGCCGTAAATAGCGGAGATTTATCTAAAATATCCGAAGGTTGTAAAGGCCCTGGATTTCTCTTCCTCAAGTTTGAGAATAATCTTCCACCGGAAGAAGACAGAGCCCAGGAAGTTGCATTGGCATGGTACGGTGAGAATAGAGCCTACGACTTTGCCAACCCAAAGTATGACCAGTACTCGCCAAGATTTAGGCAACTTGTTTGGGTCTCAACTAAGCAATTTGGTTGTGGAACAAGTTCACAACAAGCTGGGCCACCCGTCTTTAACTACATTGTGTGCAAGTACGATCCACCTGGAAACTGGGAAATTTTGGAAGGAGCGGAAACTTTTCCTACAACTTTCCCCACCAAAAACCTCCAGGCTAACGTAAGACCATTTACTGGACGAGATTTAATCTAAGATTCGATATTTTGGATCAGTCAAGTCTCACAAGTTGGAAGTCAACATTTCAAATTCTTTTAATACTGTCACATTTCCTTCAAAACTCGTACATTAAAAAAATTATAAATAAATTTACACAGGGTATCACATAATGTGAATTTGGTATCAAACATGTTGAAAATACAAATAAAAAAGCAAAAAAGTTCTGATTAGTAGGTACTCCTTAAAGTTTACAGATAAAAAACGAACTACGGACTATTAATTAGTAATGATAATAATTATTCAAAACTACTTAAATAATTTAAATTATAGTTTATAGTTTAAGAATTTGCCTTGAGCCAGTTAAATAGAACGGAGCCATAGACATTCATCCACGTTTGATTTTCCTCCATGACGCTCACGGCATTTATTAGAGTTTTCAGCTCTTTGAATAGACTCAACCGATTCTCCTGTACAAAGTCCTTCAGCTAAAACAAAGACATTGACAAGCAACCTCAATCAGAGTCAACCTTTTTTGTTTTTATCAGTATTTTTCGAATTTTCGTAAATGCAAAAGGTCAAGGGCCAAAGTCTTACGGTGCGAATGTCCGCCTCTTCATACAGGTAATAGCTGAGGGAAGTTATGGTGCTCGACACCGTCTCCGGAGTGAGATAACTCAAAGTTGAGTTGGCCTCATAATTCTCCAGGATATAACTGTACAACACTTTTATTGCATGCTTATTGCTCGCCAAATTCACAAGCCCCTGACTCGGCAGGGACTGCCAAGTGTGCAGAGACGAATTGCCAATCACGTCTAGTGTTCTGCGGAAAATAACAAATCAGCTTGATTTTTAAATGGATACTTCTCATTTTTACTTTTTTATACAGAAATTTCATAATTTCGAAATAAAAATTACCTAGAAATTAAATCTGGAGTTGTTGAGCAGGTGAGTGCTTTGAAGAGAACCCACTTTTGGTATTGAGTAGTGAGCACTTGATATTTTGCAAATATAAATTCCCAGGCTTCTTCCCCCAAAGCTTTGACCATCGAGCAGGCCAACATCTCCTCTTGAAGCTCGGGAAATCTGCACAACAAATGATAATCATTGAACAACGACCTTTTTCTTGTATGGATAAAATTACAATGAAAAATGAAAAAGTTCATTACGGATTAATCGTGACATTGTTCTTCCACTTGTTGTACAGGGTTTTGGCATAGTCTAGACAAATTTGACTGTCCAGTTGACACGCCATGTTCATTATCTCAGTGCGGAAAAACAGCGCGGTAGGCTTTTCGTTTGGTTTTACTTCCAGTCCGACGGCCGGAGAAAGCCAAACACTCTCCAGTTTGGGCAGTAAATATTTCTGTAATAAATTGTAATGTCATTTTTATTTTTAGTTACTTTTAACTTAATTTTAAAATTTTTAAAGTAAACTTACAAGGTAAAGCTCGTGATATTGTGGCGAGGCCAAGAGTCTTCGATTCAACTCGCTGAAAAAGGGAAATGCCGTATTCCAAACGACAAACTCGGTTTCGCCTCCAATGTATTTGGTCATATTTAAGGCAGCCTCAAACGAAACGTATTCTGTAACCAAAACTCGACTGTTAGTTTTATTATAAAATTGGCATTTTTTTCATATTTTTAGTTTTGTTAATTGTCACACTTACTGGCATTCCAAAAGTTGATATAGTCAAACAAGATTTGACTCCTTGTGATGGGACTGAGAACGGTGTGATCTCTTTCCAGTTGCTCCTTCAAAAGTTGAGTCAGATGAGCATCGTAAAGCACTGAGAAATAACCGGCATAATCGGGATTGACCACAATCCACTTGTTGGTGTCCACATGACTCTCCGTGTACTGCAGGTGGGAAGTGTTGTCGGGCATCCAAGTGTTGGGAATTGTTGAAGAGTGACTTGGCTTGTCCGCTGTGACTACAGTGATGGGAATCCACCAGAAAATGTCGGGATCTGTATTTCTCTCCATGGGTGACCAACTTATTTTTTCCTAGATCAATGAAATATTATTTTAAACGTAAAATCCCAATCGGCGTTGAACCCTTCAAACATCATTGAAACAGCTGCGATTTATTTTGGAAAAAAACCTGAGACAGTTTGATGGATTTTGGGCCGAGGACATCGACACGGACAAGAGGAAATCCAGACTGAAGAGTCCCTGCAAAAAGATGAAAACCGTTTTTCATAAATTTTCAAAATTAAAATTTTAATGCGCTGTAATGAATTTTTTTTTGCAGTACGTACAAGTGTCCATGATTTTCTTAACAGAGACATCATCAGGTAGAACATGGCGTCCTGCTTGGTCAAACTCCCGGAACAAGTCGTCCTGAATTGCACTGCTGTAGGAACTACACATAAATACGAACATTGCTTAAAATTTCATGAAGTTTTTTTCTGTCAAAAATTCTAATTTCCATAAACTTAATTTACAAAGTCAATTTATTATGTGGGTTTACTGGTTCGATAAAAATCGTCGCATTCCCTCCTGAAGAACGCCTTCGCCCAAAAAGTACTTCATCATTCGGATAATACTGCCGCCCTTTCTATAAGTCGTCCGAGAAAAGGCACCGTCGATTTCCGTCGGACTTTTGGCAAACACCCGAATCGGTTGAGTTGAAGGACTCGGATCCGTTCTCATAGACAGTTGTATAATGTCATTCACAAACTCGTTTTCCGGCTCGAACTCCGGGTGCAAATTTGCCATCACCTTTCAGTCACATAAAATATTTGATTTTTACACTTTCTCGTGTATTTAAATTGAACTAGCAATGAATTTGTCCATTTTTTGTTGTGTTTTTACTTACCAGAAATGAGAGGTAGGTAGCAAAGCCCTCGTTGAGCCACAAATCTTCCCAAAATTTGCAGGTCACTGAAACAAAGAGATGCAAAAAAGGTGCATAAAACGGGTAGAATAAAAACTTATTCCCGTAATTTAATTTTACTTTACATTTTGGCTGAATTGTAAAAATACTCACCTAAGTTTCCAAAATAATGGTGAGAAAGTTCATGAGCGACGACGGTGGTCACAAGACTCCGGCGATATTGCGAATTTTCTTTGGCAATGTAAATTAGCATGTGCTCCTGAATTTAAAGTAAAATAAAAATGCTACACGATTAATCACTCAACGATGACGTAGTAAGAAACTGACGCTTTTATAAAAATGCTTAATTTACCATGTACGTAATTAGCCCCCAATTTTCCATAGCTGACGTGGTGAAAAAAGGAACCATGATTGAGTCTACTTTGGGAACATCCGTCATATTAAAGTAGTCCTCGAAATAAGCCACTATTTTAGCTGTCAAGTCCACGGCATAAACTCCACCGCCCTTGTCAATCAAGTGCTTGGGGGCCCAAACCTAATTACATAATTGTTTTACAACTTCCTGTTTCATTTTTTTTATTTAGTTCCAGCTTTGGAGATTTTATAAGTAAACTGCAAAGTGAAAGTTATGCATTGACTGCTAAATAATTTACCCGGATGGACTTTCCATTGGTGAGATTTCGATCGGCCTCCTCGCTCGTAAAGTCTGAAACGGCAAAGCAGACCAAATAGGTCGACATTTTCCTTGTGGGCTCAAAGACGTCCCAAAACCATCCTTCTAACTGTGGACTAAAATGTCAACAAACTATAAATTCAAAAAAATCAAAACCAATACTCGAAACTCGCCATTATTCGTCAATCAGTGATGAATTTTGATTTTTGAAAAAAGATCCGTCGATTGCGTTTGAAATATAAAATGCTAAAATGTGGCTTCTCTTACTCTTCTAAGGTCTCCTTGTGTTCGGCGTTTGACAAGGCGTGATAGCCTGAACGATAGCCTACCGTTATGTGAAACACACTTTTCAACTCCGGCTCGTCGAAACACGGGAATGCTACAGTAAAGTTTAAACTATTAATTGATGGTTGATATTTCAGAGCCAATAACAAACTAATTAATCTATTGATGAATTATTGGTTATTGGTTAGAAATTAATTTTGTAAATTTCTCACCTTTTCTTGCATGAGTAGCTTGGAATTTTGTTGCAACCATCCATCTAAATAAGTGAAAAGGATAATTTAATGCTTCTTCTTCACATTTAGACTGACTTAAAAGCCTTTTCCGTCTAAAATTTTACAAAGCAAAGGCAAGTTTTCAAATAAAGTTAGTAATGGAAAAAATTCATTTAGTTGCTTTACTTGACTTGATCTGTTGCGGGATCCCTGTGAGTGGTTGCAAAGATGCCGATGGAATTTCCATGAACAGTGATATGAGACGTAAATTTAATGAGCACTTTGTACTTTTTCCCCGCTTCTAAATTTTTCCCCAGTAAAATTGTGTAAAACTGCTGAACTTTGTCATACTCATGGCCAATGACTGGAATGTCGGAGATGGACTCGTTCCCTTTCACATTTTTCTCGTCATTTAACGATTTCTCAAAAACCTACAAGATTCCAGATTTTATTTCTTTGAAAAGCAATCCTTAATAATGGTGTGTGTAGTGTGCACTTGTATTTTTTTATTTAAAGTCACTGACCTTGACGGAAGATTCGTCGATAGAAATGTTGACCTAGGTTAATTTAAATAACGTTTACGATTCCAGATGACTTCATGAAATAATAAAGTAGGTATTTATAGGTAATAGTAATAATTAGTAATTAATAACTGACCTCATGCATGACAATCCTGTTCGTACTCTGAACACAATCAAAACTGATGACCATTTGACCAATGGCGGTAAATAATTCCAAACTAGAAGCATTGCTAGTCTGGGTTCCATTTGTTTCGGTGGAATTTTCCGACAAAACCGAAAGTTTAGTGCTCTCAAGAATGGCGGGAAGGACAGGCATGATCACAAGGTTATATTCAAAGGGAATCAAACTTTTTGGAAGCCTGTAGGTCAACTCTAACTCTAATAATTCCCCGTCTATGGAATTTATCATTGTTTTCTCACTCTCACTCTCTCCAAATTGTCCTCCGCCGGTGAGGTCAAGTCCAATGGGATTCAACATCAATTTACTACTCAGTTCAACTTGTTTACTTTTAAAGGTCATACTATTAGTACTATTATCGTCCTCTAAATCTAAAAGGTCAAGTTCATCTTCATAATTACTATTGCTAATGTTGTTCTCGTTGTCAAAATCTTCCACTCCGGAGCCGGACTCCAATGTCGACCTCAATTTAAACTCAGACTGACTCAAATACTTTGAAAGGCCGAGGACGAGAACTGTTCCAACCACCAAAGAAACTACTTGCACGCTTAAAAACGGATTTGTCATTTTAAAATTTTGTAAAAATATTCCAACTTTCTTATCTTATTAGTTTATTTAGTATTTTTGATAATTATTGCAGAAAGCACAGAGCCATCAGTAATAATAATAACATTAATATGTATTATGTATATCAGTAACTTTTATTACATTACAGTGTATTTGTATGGACTTGCAAAAAGGAAATTGCAAATAACATGAACAATAAAGTTCTTGACTGTGACCATGTCTAAAGTTGAATGAGTGAAGTTGCTATTTATTTGTTATCTCAATTCTACTGAAGGATCGAGTCAATTTTGCACTACACTTCCTTTCAAGATGATGTCTAACAACCAATTTTCTCTTGTGGTTAGTCTCCTTCTTTCTGCATAACTTGTATGTATAATAATTTTAGCACACATGAAGACACTATTCAAAAAATTATAAATCAAAACTTATCTCAAGCTGACCAACTGACTTACTAACAATAAATACTAATGACAATGTAATGCTTGACTTACAAGCTAACTACAAACATTGGGTTGAAATCGAAGAGACATTTTGCCATACATATACAGCATATCTAATATGTTGCATGATTGTGGGAAAATAATCATGTTTTGTCGAGTATGTAACCCAGATTTGATTCCCGGGCTCCTCACTCTTCACTCTCTCGTATTCATTCACAATAACTAAATAACTGACTAGTACTATGACTGGAGATAAAAGTCTCATTATTCAGTCTTTATTACAGTAGGCATTTCTTTTACACTCGCATTATAAAATTATATTATGCATTGACTTGTGACGATTACGACTCTATGCATAGAGTATTTATATAGTAAAGAATGGAAATCAAAATCCACATGAGAAATTTTTGCCACATTTTTTCCCTGTTGCTATTATTTCGGTTATCTTTATGTGTAGGTACATGTCTTTTTAAACAGTCTACTAGCCTATTATGGACCCATTTATTTTGTGTATTGTGTATTTATGTATGGATGTTTGCACACAGATAAGAAATTCATGTCGAGTAATCATAATGTCAATGTCTTGAAACGTGTCTGCTTTCTATGTAGTATGTACCTATGTTACGTCAAACCCACCCAGTACGGTATATTCATAACCTGTGTCGAGTACCCAACGAATTTGTATGATTTGTTCTACTACTAACTAACTTACAAATTTTAGCTATTTTACTACAGCTATTATGTTCAATACATTATTCGTAGTGGCAAATTAGATAATCGTAAATCGTAAATAAATAGGAAGCTTGCTACTCCTTTTTTTACACTAATTATTATTGTAAAATTGGGACAGTAAAATAACATGTGAGCAATATTCAACATTCAAAAATAGAAGTACGTCATAAAATAAAGCAGAAATATGCCGGTTTGAGTGATTGAGTTGAAATTAACAACAATTATTTATGTAATTTAATGAAAAAGTGTGAATACTTTATATTCTGAGGCTAAATCCGATGAGCAATGTAGAAAAGGTTATGCGGGGTTTCTGCAGATCTGCAGAAACCCCGCAATAAAAGCTCGAGCTTTTATTGAAAAAATCTGTAAATTTACACAAAAATAAACCAGTACACAAGCTTACGTTGCTCATCGGATCATGCCCTTTTATTGATTATGTATAATAGGTGTACAGTGTACATTATGTATCATCAACTATAAGATGTTGAGAAGCAAGTTTATAGTTTATACTACAGAGAGCTGTTCTGTACATATTGTAGTTTATTAGGCTTTTTTACGATTGAACACCGGAAAAGGACGAGCTGTAACTGAATAAATTTTCGGATTTCGGATACACGTACTGAATATATTGTATATGCATACAAGGTTCGTCGACTATTACAATAGTACTACAATGTAATAGTCGAAGAACCTTGTATGCATATACATATTGTATAATATTGTGAAAAAATGCCGAACGTATTTTGTATGTTGAACATGATGTTTTTAATAAATCGTCAAGTTCATTAAGTTAAAACCTGAAATTTACTGATAATTTTACACGTTGTCGTTAACATAAAAACATTTGACAGTTTATATTGCGCATACATTGTGCTATTGATATAATATATACATAGCAATCGACTCCACTGAGCAAGCTCGCTTATAGTGGAATTGATTCTGTTGAATCAAAAGTAATAGCATTAAAAAATATACATTATTTATATTAGACAGGTTGTACATACCAAGGCCCTGTACCTTCCCGTAGAAGGTCGGGACAATTCGAGCTTTCTATGTATCAAGCTGAGGAGACGTAATG
>JAQIVE010006281.1:0-11720 GCA_034698285.1 Sminthurinus bimaculatus | reverse complement strand
TTGCAGAGATCCAAAAGGAACGATATGAAGGGGTGGCTGCTTAACTTTTCACCAAAATTGCAATATGAAGAAGTCTACTATGTATAGACAATACACATTATATATTTATATACATACATTAATTCGAATAAAAAAGAAGACATTTCGGCTCTATATGCATATTGTATGTACATTGTACATGTAGATACACAGTAAGTAATAGTTTGCCCATAGTAAAAAAAGAAACAATATTACAGCAACTTGAGGTGTACAAAAATCTAACTTTAACGTACATTACTTTTATACATACATAATCCATGGTCATGCAATGTATGTATTTTAGCAAACGTTGATACATACATATGTATTATAATATGCATGATCCTACCATCTCTCTCGCTTACTATTTCTCCCTCGTGAACAATACAAAACCTCTCACAGATGTAGAGTTTAAAGATAATATAACTATATGGACATTGGATGTGTACATATTACGTATACAGTCAATGTCTTTCACCTTTTACCGTGGTCTCTTTGACTTCTCTATAGTGTAGTCACAAAGTCTTAAACAATTTGCACCCACACACATAGACGTTTTTGAATGTATATATGCATGTATGAATGTATGTAGAAATTGCAAGCCTATTACTTTTCTTATGATATGCATGAGATTTAAGAAATACAGGGCCAAAAATCCTTCCCTCTCCTGTACTGTACTGTACACACATTTGCACAAGATACACATTATATTCATATTCATTATCACTTTATACATATAGACAGAGATTCGTGTGTCCAATTTATTACGATGAAGTTTATATATGTATGATCCACGTCTGGTTATTATTATTATTATCAACATTATCTTTATATACACATATGAAAAACAAGGCAAACATTCTCTTTGAACATTATACGTCCATCATAGCATATGCATGCATACATATAACATACATACATACGTATATAGGAATGTCCATGTAAAAGAATTAATATGGATAGCCCTATAGTGTGGGCATGTCTGTGCACATATGTATATAGAAAAAATGCATATAATATTCTTTCAAATCTTTCTTTCAGAATTCAATGTCTGTATGTGTAGGATATATGTACCGTATTCGAGAGCAGCGTACGGCAACGTTACCTATACAAATTAGGCATGTAGAAAGGTAAAAAAGATATACAAGTTATGGTTCATGTGTAGAAACTCGCAAGCTAGAGAATTGCTCGCAAATCTCATGAAAAAAGAAAAAATATGTACAACAAATCCAACACCAGATAGTTTTTAGCATCTTTCGATTAATAGTCTATACACCTCAATCATCAATAAATTTTAATATAGTTTGTTAACATTTTGAAGGATAAATTTTACCGATTTTTAGCAAGTCTGAAACGAAGCAAGTTACTCTATAGATTGCCGATTTTTTCTGTAGACTGCCGGATTCTTCACATAGGTGAAACTCACACAGGCACACATACACATAAACAATACACAACACAGACAAGTCTTATTCGTGTAGGTATTATATATGTAGTTAGGAGGGTGGAAATAATACAGTACTTAATCTCTGTATATTATATTCTATTTACTGTATAGTGTCCATATTCCTAATATTCTGTATATTCTCATTAAGTAGTGTAATATTATCATTGCAAGTTCTTTTTTCAAATCTTGATCCTTACACATTACCGTGATAGTATTTTTATATATTTAAGATGAATTCTAGTGAAGTAATTAAATAGTTTGTATGATAGATACATAAAATTATCTGTCTATTGGATATTCGATTGATGGGTAAACAGTCAGTCATAAAAAATATTATTGCAGTTTATTTATTTTGTGCTACCTATACTTAATATCTCACTGCCTGCATTCTGCTTTATACAAATAGATAAATGTATTCAAATCTGTGCTGTGTGAGCTCGTCAATCAAAACAAATTTCCTTTAATTATGAGATTAACTAGCGTACGTTGTTCGTCGTGTCAAAAAGCTGATACCATTTATTCTGTCGATAGTTTCATCCTTATCACAATTAAGAAAAGTAAAACTATGTTATTATCGTCGTTTTATTAGTAAATAGAAGTAATAATAATATTATAGGGAAGTGAAGATATCGAGCAGTGTGTGAGATCATCAAGAAGAGCTTAATGTCCAGCTAGTTTACTTAACACGTTTAAAGTTGTGTATATATGCATCAATTTTGTTGTGTGTGTGTGTCTTGTGTCTTGTTGAGCATATAAATATTATTGTTATAGGTGTCGTCTAATAAATATTCAATATTTATCTATCGCTTATTTACTTGCTGTTTACCCAGAGTTGAAACTCGAAGGACATGAGTGATACAACCAATTTAATCAGTAGAATACACACAAATATTACAGTATATTATACTCCTTGCCAGTATAATAGTCAACATCATCACCTTAATAAGGAAGAAACGTTGACTATTCGACCCATTAGAAACAAGAAAATTTATAATTCCAATTACTGCCTGAGATTTTTGGAAAAATAATAGGACGTCGACGAAGAACAGGAAGAAATCTTAGAAAGGCCTTCAGTCCTGGACCTCCCGGATCCTGGATGAATTTCCAGGATGGGACTACCACGAAGAAGAAAATTTCTAAACATTTTAAATCTATCTTTCATCATTGTGATACTATTACTAATACTTGACCTTCACCATTTGTCTCAGGCTATTAGCGTACACATAGGTAAGTTTAACCAAGTTTTTACACATTTTAGTCATTGCTCTCTTGTGTGTACTTTAAATAACGACGAAAAGTGTTGCCAACTATGTAATTGCTCAATGTTGTTTTTCTTTCTTTCCAGACGAGTCAAAATCATATTTAAAAAGTTATCAGCCCGTTTTTTACAATACGACAGACTTGTTAGATCAACACAGACGAGCAAAACGAGAAGTTGGGGAGTCCAAGGACGAGCAAATAAAACTACAATTTTTTTCTCATAATCGGTAAACATACGCATTTTTGTTAGTTATTCAGTGCTTTTGTCTCTATTACACATTAGTACACATTAGTATAATGTGTAAGTGTAAGAAGCATCTTATGCAATTTATAATATACATTTATTTTATCGTCAGAGGATATAGACAAACAAACATATAAAGGGGTAACACTAGAATAAATAAGCTTCTTTGGGAAATGACAAACATAGATTACGTATAAAGAGGTTTTATTCAATTTGTCACTTGTCATTGGTGAAAGCAAAATGCATAACATATCTGTATTTCTATGTACCGATTCATCTAGGATTGCTTTCTCTTTTAAATTAACTTTCATCCTTGTGTATTTAAGTGTGTGTATTTTGAATTTTACACTGAAATCACGTGCCTAAAATATACTTTGTTTTTATGCAGAAATTTTGAGCTGAAACTTGGAATCAACAATAATTTATTTCATCCCGATGTCATTTTTGAAAATTCGGATGGCCCCATTCAATACAATACTCGTAAAGCCCTTACCGGTACAATTAAAGGTAAGATTGTGAATTATAATCTATGTATACATGAATCTTTCTTGGTTGAAGAATGATTACAAGTTGTCTTTTTGCTCCATCAAGACAATTTTAATTTTGAACTACATAATATAATGTTGCAACTTATTTCCACAGATGATGAGAATTCTGTTGCTCATGGAATTTTGACATCCGACGGTGTATTCGATGGTTATTTGTCAACTCAAGATGGAGAGTATTACATGGAGCCTAAAACGTATACTAAACATTTTCTTTATTGTGTTCAACATTAACTCTATTTGTTTTTGTGCACTCGTGCATGAATATGTATGTATATGTAATATATATAATATATATAATTCTATTTATTTTGAATCTGAATTCTGAATTGTGTTGTCTTTAATTTTAGGACGGAAAAGCAATCGCCATCGATTATGTATCGACCCGAAGACGTCGAATGGCATTCAAATACAAATAACAAGAATGAACCATCTGCCTGTGCTTCACATGAACTTCATTTAAGCGTTAAAGAAGAAGGGAGCAAAGAAAAATCGAAAGCCGAGGCACAATTATCGAGGACGAAGACTGTTGCTAGTAACCCAGTAGCTCATAATTCTTCCAATGTTGAAAAGTCAAGACAACGCCGGAGCAAAAGTTGGGCAGTTGATCCGAAAAAGAAGACATGTATGCTGTATCTTCAAGCGGATCACTTATTCTATGAACGTTTTGGAAGTGAAGAAGCCTGTATTGATATTATGACCAAGCATATACAAAGAGTTAATGATATTTACAAGTCTACAGATTTTGATCAAGACGGAAGACCAGATGACATTACATTTATGATTAAAAGAGTCAAAGTTCATACCGCTAATCATACAAAGGATCCAGCGTATCGATATAAAGGAGAATTTCAAGTGATAAAATTTCTAGAGATTTTCTCCGAAGGTGACTATGATTCCTTTTGCCTTGCCTACATGTTTACATTTCGAGATTTTGAAGGAGGAACCCTCGGTTTGGCCTGGACTGGTGACCTGAAAAATGCTGGTGGTGTGTGTGAGAAAAAGGGACACTTTCGAGGTGGTCTTAAAAGTTTGAATACAGGAATCATCACATTACTTAATTATGGTAAAGTTGTGCCTCCTTCCGTTTCATATGTCACTTTGGCTCATGAAATTGGGCATAATTTTGGTTCGCCTCACGATCCGGAGGCTGATAAGGTGTGTGTTCATAGATAAATATGTATTGTTTTGTTTACAATTTTTCTGCTCTTTTTTCAGCATTAAAATTGAATCATTAGGGTTTTCAAGTATGTCTACAACATGTTGTTGTACTTAAAATTGAACTTTGCGACTGTTTTTTCTCTAGACGTGTGTGCCTTCTGGTGATGATGGAAATTTTATAATGTTCGCTCGAGCTACGGCAGGTGACCGAAAGAACAACAATAAGTTCTCTCCGTGTAGTTTAAGAAGTATTTTACCGGTGCTAAATAGCAAAGCAAGAGATCTTCACGGTTGCTTCACAGGTACATTTGAAATATTGTCGGTATAATCTACATAATATCATTACTTGAAATTTTCTAATGCAATTTTACAAAAACAAATTGCAAAATCATGATATAATTTTTAATCTACATATTATGTTTCATGTGTATCATGTATTAGAACCTCAAGAGTCAATCTGTGGAAATGGAGTTGTTGAAAAAGGAGAACAGTGTGACTGTGGTTGGGAAGAAGATTGTAAGGAGGATTGTTGTTTCCCAATGCAGCTTCGCCCAAAAATGAGTGAGCCGCCTTGCAGGTTAAGACCAAATAAACAGTGCAGTCCATCCCAAGGACCTTGTTGTACACTCGAATGTACCACAAAACTTGGAGATAAATGTCGAGAGGATAATGGTTGTCGTGATGCGAGTTTCTGTGACGGTCTACAACCATTCTGTCCCATGTCAGTTAGTAAGCCAAATAAAACGGTGTGCAATAAAGAGTCAGTATGTTTCATGGGTAAGTGCCTTGTTTTTAAAATATATACATTTACATTTACTCTCTGTGTATTTTTTTCACTTTTATTTATATAAGAGAGAAATACATACAAAGGCAGTACAGCATTGTAAACCTATATTATTAAATTCCTTACATATTTGCTTTTCAAAAACAGGAGAATGTACAGGGTCCATTTGCTTGGCCTATGGCTTGGAGTCATGTCAGTGTAGTCCAGAATCCTGGGAGTCCTCCTCAAAATTGTGCGAGCTTTGTTGTAAATTACCTGGTGATGGAATGCCTTGTCTTTCAAGCAAGACTTGGAATGAACCTCCATTTGATGTTCCAGATATGAATGCTAAACCCGGTTCCCCATGTAAAAATTATACCGGCTACTGTGATGCCTATCAAACATGCCGAGAAATAGATCCTTCAGGACCTCTGGCAACTTTAAGGAAATTACTTTTAGCTGACGAAGGTTTAGCTTTTATTGCAGAATGGATTGATAACCATTGGTACGCGGTGCTAAGTTTTGTTATTCTTCTCGTCGTTTTAATGGTAAGTCAACATGGGCTGAAAAATACATAATATAATATTATATCGAAGAAAAGTGAGAATGAATGAAATTAAATGTTGTTAGTTTTAAAGCTGTACAGTCGTAACGTGTTAAAATTTTAATCGGAATCTAATTACAGATTGCTACTGCCAAAATTTGTGGGAAACGAGCAAAGGCCAGACTAAGAAAGTTGACTATAATGCACAGTAATGTGGAAGCAATACAAATTCAGCGAACGTATCTTGATGATGCTGACACTGGTGTTACGCATCATCCTGTAGCTGTAAGAAAGAAAATTCCGTTTCGGAAAAAAGTTCGAGAGCGTCGTAAGTCTAAAAGGGAGCGCATTAGGAGGCCAAAAGAGAAAAATTCAGAGCCATCAAGCTCCTCCAGAATGCCTACCATGAAACTTGGAGGTTCTCTTTGGAAAAAGAAACATTCTGGAGTCAAGTCAGTATCAGCATCAACAGCAGCCGCAGCAGCACAAAAGAACAAAAGGCCAGCAACAGCAAAGACAGAAGAGTCACATAATAGCTCTTCAACAACAAGAAATGCACCTTCAAATGTAGTTTTACCTGCATCATCCTCTACAAAAATAGTAGCGGAGACGACTGATTTATCTAAAATTACTCCTATGGCGAGTTTATCTCCTACCAATAATAATAATAATAATAGTAATTCACATGCTACTGCCCCTACATCCACGACAAGTAATGGTGTTCCACCACAAATTATCCACGAAGTGAACACTGCCATAGTTCCTCATGCAAATCAAAAAAGGTTTGAAAAATCATAAAATTATTAGAATTTAACCCACAACTATTAGGTCAAGGCTAATTATATAATATGTAGTTAAGGCAAAAAGGGTACTGGGCTCTTGCGGGTGTTGGGTTGCTGGTTGGTCTACTTTCCTCTGTATCTATCGTATCGTAAAGGTGATTATTACACGTAACTTAATTTGTAACCGTGCTTATATATACCTATATTGTTAACTCCTGTCTTGCTTATCAAATGTGAACTAACCAATATTAGAGAAATTTCTTTTTGTACGTATGTGCGTGGGCGCTTTTGTACTATACTATGTATTATGTATTTCCTTCATTTGTCGCAATTTTAATGCTATTTTATAATACACATAATTTCATATCCAATTTCAAATTAACTCATCGTTAGTTAACATTAAAATGTCAACTCACTATCAATTTAAATTACAAAAGGCATTTTCTTTAATTATATACATAGGAAACAACGGAAAAGTCATGAAGGAAATGGACATCGAAAATCAAGAGAAAAGACTAATTCCTCCAAAAATGGTGTCCGTAAGAAAAGACCAGAAAATCATTCTCAGTCATTAGCGGCGATTCCTACTAGTTCTTCTTCTTCTTCACAGTCACCTGTCAAAAAGTCTTCAGATTCACAAGCTAAAAACCATAGTGAGACTAAAGAAAAGAAGAATATTCAAGTAGTATATCGAGCTCCTTTTTCCATTAATGTCCAAGTGGTCAGTGGGGGCTCAAAAGAGGCAAAGCAAAAGAAAAAACAGCAAGACCAAAAACAGTCTGATAAAAGTGACGGGGAAAAAGTTCGATCAAAAACTACGGCTAATAACACTGGTGCAAGTACGACTACTGGTGGTGGGGGAGGAAAAGGAGAAGGAAAGATGACCAAAAAGTCAATAATTGCTGCCCCATCATCGTCATCAAATAATAAACCGAAACCAACATCGTCATTTCTTCAACGAAGGCAAAAAAGTAAAAATCCATCTCAGAGTGAACTGAAACTACTTTTAATTGCACCAGGGGATGATGCAGGAGATCTTCAAAGTCCCGTCACTCCTATCACTTGACACACAGTACTTTTTATTATTTTTTACAAAAATAATCCATCTTTTTTCCTACAATACGTAACGCAATAACGCAATCAATTGTCTTGATTTTTGTTTACTCATTATATTGATATGCATGTGTGAATAAGTACATTGCATTTCATTATTTATTTATTGTTTGTTTTTTGGTACACCAGAGTTTCTGTGTATAGTGTTTTTTTGCAAGTTTTTTGGTTTTATTAGTTTTCTTCTCAAGATGAGAAACTAGGGATCTATGAGCTAATTATATTTATATAGTGTTGTATTACTAGCCTTCATTATTTATGTTTAATATAGAACTGACAATAATACATGATATGTACTCTAGGCTATTAAACTAATACCAAAATAAGCATCTGTAAAAACAAGTGCATTTTGTGTATTTTAACACTCTAACACACTAGTATTACCATAATATGTTACAATAAATGTAAATGAAAATAATGTATGCTACGAAACGCTATAATATTATATAACAGTAACTAGTATTACTAATCTTGGTTGAAATGAAACAGTCAAAAATAGTAAAATATGTATGTGCTGTGAAACATATTATATTCTATCGAAATGACAGCTATAAATTATGAATATTATCTTAATCATGTCGACTTAATCACAAACACTCACAGAATCTTTATTTTACATAACACAGAGTACAGAGTACTACTTACTTACTATATATATACTTACCTACTCGGTGCTTCTTGTCATTTAAAACAATAAAATATGGTGATAAACTACTTAATAAGATATGTAGGTAAAAGGAAAAATAGAAAGATGATATAAATTGACATTATATATTCTAAAATGCCTTAGATCGAAAAGTGGAAAACTTTGTTATGCCATTATATGTGCGAAGTGCGAAACGATACTTTTCCTTGTGCTCTTATATGTATGGAAGCATAGATATCAATCACAAAATCATACACACAGTTTTTTATTCCGAGTGACAAAGGGCAGCTATACATACCCTTACCGTATTAAATATATTGAAATTAACATGTATGTATTTATTTAGTAGTTTGCTGTACTTATACTTATTACAATAATTAATCTTGTATATTTACTAAAGAATCTGTGATTTCCCTAAGAATATAATATGTACTATACATAATAATTATTGTTGTTACTTTAATATAGATGTATGCAACTTGCAACTAGATATTATTATGATGATGCGAGAGAATTACACAGTCACAAAAATGCCATGTAAATATCTAGACGTATTATATGAAATGTGCAAAATACACATTATACATTGTGCATGTAGAAACGTAAAATATAAACTGCATACACATTGAGTGAGTTTACATGATCATGCCAAATCCAGATTAGCTACGAAGCTTTTTTAATCTGTGGTAAATTTTACCACAGATTTTCATGACCCACTTTTTTCAAGCGTTTACATGGGAGTTAAAAATCCAGTGTATGACAAACGCGCTGGCGGTATTTAGCCTTGCTGCTGGACTATCAATTTTTCGTAATAATTGTCATCCTGTTACTTAATATTGAATTTTTATCTTGTAGCATGATAAAATTTAGGTTTCAAAATAAATAAAGTCAGTTTTATATTGAGGATTTAACTAACTGCACGTTAAGTAGATTTGTGTGATTTGTTCTTTGCCATTTACTCATTGTAAGACACAAATCTTCCACACAACTATTGTCATTCATCGAATTGAATTGATACCCAAAATTAAAAGCTAAAAAATGGATACCTATGTATCACAATTAACGGAAATGTATTATTCCTGTTTGGCACTAATTGTTGTTGACGAAGAGGAGACAATAAAAAGAGTCAAATCATTTGGGAAGCGAAGGAAACTTGATTACAATACTGAAGACTACACCTCATTTATGTTAAATCAACTTCGAGGTAAAATGTCAAATTGTAACTCGGCGAGTCAAAAATTACCTATTATCTATAAAAGCAGCCCGTCTAAGCATACCAATTTAAGCACATTAATTAACGTTGATTTTTCATTGTATATGTTCAGAATTCAACGCACATTGTAACACCATCGTCATCAATCAGGCAACAGTTGAACGTCGTACATGGGCCAAAATTCGAACATCAAAATTTTGGGATACCGATGTAACTTTCTTCAATGAAGATGACTGGATTGCTAATTTCAGAATGAATCGAGAAACCTTTTATGAACTTGTAGGATTACTTTACAATGATATGAAACATTGTGCCAATTATGTTCGTGAACCTGTTTCTCCTGACAAGCGAATAGCTATTGCCCTGTATAAAATTGCTAGTTGTGCTGAGTATCGAACAATCGGAAATCTATTTGGGGTCCACAAGTCAACCGTGAAAAAATTTTTGTACTTATTTTGTGATTCTGTAAAAAAGACTATGTTCCCAAAATTTATTTTTATGCCCAACTATGAGGAAGCCGTGGAGCTTGCCGCTAAAACGGAGAGAGTCTCCAAAATTCCAATGTCAATTGGTTTCATTGACGGGAGTCACATTCCCATTCTACCACCGGAAAACGGAAGAAAGGACTTCATAAATAGGAAACAATATCCATCGATAGTGCTACAAGCTGTTGCTGATGTCAACCTGAAATTTCGGAACATCAGCTGTTTGGTTCCTGGTTCTGCCCATGACGCAACAGTATTGAAGAATTCGTCTATATTCAAACAACCAAACAAATTTATCCCACCCGGATCTCGATTGATAGAAAATAGAGAGGTCAATTTTTACATTGGAGGTGATCCTGCCTATCCCCTCCTTCCATGGTTAATGAAAGGTTATCCTCATACTGCAAACATACAACCCGAAAAAGAATCGTTCAATGTGTATTTATCATCCGCTAGAAACTGTGTAGAGATAGTATTTGGTAGATTAAAAGGTCGTTGGAGAATTTTATTGAAAAGAATCGACTTAAGCTTTAAATATGTACCGACACTCATTGCTGTTTGTTGTACATTACACAATTTTGTGGAGGAAAAAAATTCCCCACTTCCAAATGATACTCAAAGGATCCTCACAATATACAACAACATGTACCCACAACCAAATCAGCGTGCAAACTCTACACAGACGACAGACGGAACTTTGATGAGAGAAGCCATTTGCACTCATTTATCGAAAAATTATCCTTTAAGAAAAAGCTTTAACCATTAAGACTTAAGACTACTTACTGTAAAACATATGTACTGAGATAAGCACAGAAAGGAAAACTGTAATCATGTTCAAGTTTTATCAATCGTTTATAATTTTATTGATCTATTTCAAATCCTTTAATAAAAAAGTAACATGAAATACAACATTGCAAATCGTGAAAGATTTTACTGTGCTCCGTCTCCAGCTTGTCTTGGAACGACCTGTCAAAATATACACAGATACAATGGTACTTAATCAAATGCAAAATATGCCATAAATTCCATAGAAATGTAATACATATACACTGTACGTGTAATCAATCATGTAAAATTGTATTTAACATAGTTTGATCATTAACTTTTACTTACATGGCGAATAGCGTTTGCAAACGATTCACCGAGTTGAAGAATCAAATTATTAGTTTCAGCTAATAATTCTGTTATTATGTCAGATCTTTTACTAATTTTTTTTAGATTTATAAGAGATTTATTTAGGTATAAGAGTTAATTTTAGTATAAAATTACTCTTAAAATTCTTCCTATATTTTTTGAAACCATCCTTAAGTTATTTAATTTTTTTTCAGAAACTTCTTATAAATAAAATAGAATATGCTCTTATTATCATATTTTTAATATTATTAAAGCTAAAATTAATTAAATTTTTAGTTAGTTCTTAGTTTTTTTCTCCTATTATTAGACCTTAATTAGTTACATTTTACTACTAAGCTATTAAGTTTCTTCTTAGATAAATAAAAAAA
>JAQIVE010006280.1:0-11720 GCA_034698285.1 Sminthurinus bimaculatus | reverse complement strand
GTTTGATTTTTTTTTTCACTTTTTATTTGACGGATTGTCAAGCAGCAAACGCCGTGAATGCCACAAGGGGAGAGGAAGAGGTGACGAGAAAAAAGTTTTATAAAAAAATACAGATCTACTATGACGTGCGGAGGGCGGAGGATAGTCCTTAGCAGTCATAAGTTATTGTTAAATAAAACATCTCCATTTTTTGGCCTCATAATTTGACTGGTTAATGATAACTGCATGCCGTTTTGGAATTATTTCGGCAATTATCTATTGGAACAATTATTGACATTGACAATAGTAAACTTGGAGAGTAAAAAAATAATCGTATTTATAGCGAGTGTATACATGCATCCTTAAAATCATTGACTTTTTTCTCATTCATTCGTCATTCAGATGGTTCTGATTCCTTATAATACATATTTGTTTGTTTGTGTTGCAGAATACTAAGAACTATGAAATGTTGTACCGTATTCCTTAGTGTACATGCATATATGTATTTGCATTTTATCTCATTTTGATATACAAATAAAAATATTGTGGTTGCAACTACCATTACCATCAATGCAAACTACATTGCAATGTGCACTTTGAAAACATTTCCTTGGATAAAATAAACGTGGTTTATTCGTGCCAAACTCGTACATTTAGGACAGGTACAAATCAGCATTGAACAGAATAAGGAAAAAAATTATTGTTCATATTGCTTGCATTTTGTATATATTCTTAAACGTAGTCGTAGAGTGCAATGTGCAAAATTTTTTCAATTGATATATTTCATATTTGTATAGAGGACAAACAAATAGTTGATGCAGTTGAACTTGAAACATCAAATAAATTGACAGTACGGGTTATTGTCAATTCATTATCATGTTCAAAAAATCATCATGAAATGTACTATCACGTATGCAACTAATAAAGTTAATTATTCAAATTGTTTAAATTTCCTTGTTGTAAAAGAACCAACGTATGGGTACTTACAGTCAAGTACAGATAATTACCCTCTTGTTATGGTTTTTTCTGAATAATTGACTCTCATATGGTGATATTCGTAAATGTCTTATTGAAATGGATAATAACAAAAACCTACGCCAATGGCCTCAATCATTAGCCAGCATAATATTTTCAGTACAAAACATGCAGAACAAATTTGCATGATGCATTCATGAATATATATAATTATTAGGGAGTTTCTGTAAGATTCATTTTGACTTCTGGAGTTCGAGAAAAAGATGAACCATGCTACATTAATGTTACTGAATTATTATTGGCACCATTTTTCGCAAACCCCAAAATTCTGCAGTCAGCTTAGAATTTTGGAAGAACCCTGCTTTTATTATTTTCTCAGCGGATAGTTCTTGAGTACATACAGTTGTTGAAGAAATTTTTTCAGTTCTGGATTTGACTATATAGAATGTATAATTTCATGATGTTTTTCATATCGTTGTATTAAAGGTAATGGGTATGGTATTGAAAATAGCTAATAAGTATATATAGTTTTTATATTGTAGTAGGTGCTTTTTACAACCAGAATACTGATTATTGTAAAAGTGCAAGAGAATTACTGAATACCATAGAAAAAGCTAATTGAGAAGAAGAACAGAAATAATATAAAATAAAAGTATCCTCAACTTACATACATATTTCACATTATCATTAATTAATTATATTAACGACAAGAATAGTAGAGTGCATACATATTACTTTTTACTATATACTTTTACTATACCAACTACCACCTTCTCAGTTTTTTCTCTCCTAATTGGCTATAAAGGATTCCCGTGTGCCGCATTGTTACATACTCGTTTATCGTCTGCAGTCTGCAGTGATTGTTATCACTGCTGCTGCAGAAAATACTTGCTAAACTTGTACCTTAAGTTGTTGTTAAATCTAGTGCATTTCAACATGACTGGGGTGGAGAGTGTTGTAAATGAAAGTGATTTTAGCCTGTGAAGAGAGGCGAACAACTCTAGAGGGAATATGTATGAATGTGGTGGCAAAATGTATCAGATTTGTGTCAACACCAGTGCAGGTATTTAATTTCGTTTTTGCTTTCTTTCTCCTCTTGCATATCAGTATTTTCTTTCCCTTTTATTATATTTTGTGATGATATGGTCATATTGCAGGTTTATAAAATGTAAATTTTTGTAACATAAGATTTACATAAAAAGTGGCGAGTCACAAGATAGCTATTCGATATGCGTCCTTTTCTCTTATCTGTGAGTAGCTTTAAAAAAAGTTAAAAGGGTCAGCAGTCGACACCAAAGCAAGGTCACCTGATATATACTTTATTTATTTGTATATTTGTAGTTCTGTTCATGGTTTCCAAAATTACATTCTAAAAATTAAATTCATGAACAAAAACAAACAGATTGAGTTCTAGAACAAGTTCTAGTCAATCATTAGTAGATATGCAGTACAATCTCTATAGTAGAATGTATGCATACAAAGGTTACCCCAAGGGATGTATCATTTTTTATTTGTGACAAACTGCTCGTATGATGTGGCGAATTTTGGCGTGATTGTGTACTAGGGATTCAGGAAGAAAAATTGGTTTCAATTTTCATTGGCCCTTAAAATTTCAATTTAATTGGTAAATTTAAATACATATGTATAAGCTTTAATTGTAGCCGTGTGGTAATACGTAATAGGTAAACTTCTGTGATAACATCACTTTCTATGTTTTGGTGACGTTTTATGACATTCAGCCGTTCCATTGTAGTGTCGCTGTAACTTTTTTACTTGTGTGATTTTGAACTTCAAAAAAATTGAGATCGTAAAGGAAATATGTCCAATGTCCAAGTTACATGAGGTTTATTATGCTGTACATGTACTGCATAAAGTTTGCCCTTATTAGAATCACTAACTTTGGCATTTATATAAAGGTACATTTTGGGGATATAATCATCATTGTGTTGGTATTGATGTTCATAAATAGCCAGCACTTAATGATCTTTCCTTTTGAATTTTCAACCCGTGGCCCACGATAATGGCAATGAATGAGTTTGAATCCCTACACTTTACACATAGCCTATATTATGTGAAAAATCCTACGCTCTTATATGCAGTTTTCCTGAACCTAATGTAAGACTGTAGCATAGTTTTCATATATCACGCATGCAATTCATAAATAATCTACGTGTAGAGTGCAACCTGATCGATGAATTTATCATTATACATATATGTATGTCTACCTCAGCTAAAAAAAACAAAGTAAATCAGCTACGAATTATCAAAGGAATTTATCTTGTTGTCCCATTCTTTTATACATCAGGCAAAAAATTTCTCACTCAAATGAAGGTTGCAAACTCATTAATAAATTCCTACATTTTAAAAACAACAACAATGGTGAGGGAATAAGACCAATAGGCTAGGTACTGAGGAAGAAGGATGGAGAAGAGAGATGAGGATGAAGGAAAAGATGGAGAAAATGCGATAAATATTATAAATCATCAAGATCATTCAGCGAGCCTCCTAAACTTATGTCAAGTGGGGCCAGCTTGTAAGTAAACCGTCTTTTGTATGTATGTGAACAGTGGAGTGGAGTAAAACTCTAGTAATTATTATTAAGCGAATGTGAATTCATATGCAGATTGTTAGACTGATAATAAAGTGTTTTCCATGTAACTGGGGTTTGGATTAAAACTGAAGACTCAAGTGCTGTACGATATATTATATATTACAATACACAGACAATATATCATAGTATACGTACGTAACTAAGGACACACGACGTAAGTCCCAATTTCTCTATAAAGAATGAAACATCACATCCGCAATTCGATGCAACATGGAATTTCGTGTATATATCTCCCCCATATTTATGCTGCATGCTTATTGTACATGCAGGCATAAGTATTATATTACAGCGTATTACGGGCAGAAGAAAACTTGCTGATCTCTTTGAATAAGTTGAATGGAGGATTATACTTAAAAACTGAAGGTGATATGACAAATTAAGAATTTACTCGAATAAGTCGAATACCTATAGTTTCAAATTCGAACAAGTATGTATATGTAATTTTGCACTTTTAAGGAGCTCATAAACGATAGTCTCACGTGTGTACATGTGTATGTAACTTTCTCAAATTTAAAATCTTTCTTTAATTGAAATGAACCGTTTCCGATCTCGTATCGAAATTCGACATTATGCACAAGAGGATGACAATTTACTTAAACAGTGTGTATAATATTACCGGTACAGTAGAAATATGTGGTTACGAGTAGAAGTTGGAAAGGAAACAGGAATTCGTTTATGTTTGCTGTTCCCTTCCAATCATTGTCCTCCATTTTAGATTATTTTTCTAAACTCTAAAAGCTGATTCCTTAAATAATATTTGATTATTGCTCATGTGCATGCTATAATTGTAATAACGAGGACAATATTCAAAATTGGACAAACTATCAAGTTGCAAGAGTTGTACTTATACGTAAGCTTAAGATGGATGACAAAAGTTCGTACGTAGTGGTACGTTGTCATACATAAATTGCTTGTATTTTAAGAGTAGAATTCGTGTGAAATATGACAGTTCCGTCCATAATAGTCATCATTTATGTATGTTGCATGTGCTAAACTAGTCACTATTGAGCAGTTTTACTGTTTGCTGACTTTACATTTGTTTTCCTTTGTCTCTAACAGTTTCTTATACGAATGTAAAATATTGAAAGCCTATGTATCATTTTTTAAGTTCGTGTGTGCGTATTGAAATTTTTTCATGATTTTTCATTTTGAAATTTCCATTTGTATGAGAAAGAGCGCTGTTTTCATTTACATTCCTTAAGTAATATTCAGTGAGCAGTGAGCATGCATATGTATTATGTGTTATGTGCTTTGCCGTTCTCTGTGAAAAGCCCAAATTAGAAAGGTTGGGCTTTAATATCTTTGTATTATGCACTGAGAAATATTTCCTTTACTGTAAATCTGGAGAATGGGGCAATCATTGTCAATTTTCTGAACAATGCAGAAACGTCGATATCTGATACATTGTCATAGCCTGATTTTAAGGTACAGATGTTGTTCATTTTGAAAATTCCTGATTCCTAGATTATTTCCGGCGTAGATGATCTTCAACAAATATTTTTGCCAAGAGAAAAAGGTATGGCACCAATAAGCTACATTTCAATGCCAATCGTCGTAGCATATACAGACACACATATGCAAGTATCTGATGATAATAGTAATAAATGAGGATGTATAATAAATTCAAATTGACACTTCAACAACAAATTTTTACCTGTTTTTCTCTTTCTCCCTACCTTTCTACCTGTCAAATTATTTCAGCTGATTATGCAAAAGTAACCTCAAACCCAGACTTTTAACCTTTGTGTTTTTCTCTTTGCTCTTTTAGTTTATCCGCATTTGTACGTCACTCGGTTGTAGATATAATGTATAGGTAGTCCCATTTTTGCTGTTTCTTTATATGTTCTCTATAACGTTTTCGATTTATTCAAATTACATATGTCATTAGTACATTTTTACACAGTTGAAGCCTCAAAGGTTTAACTCCAATGTAGTTAACATAGGCAGTAACAAAAAGATTTATATATAATTTGAGTCTCAAAAAATTCGTCATGCAGTTATTATTAAAGTAGGTTCCGGGTCAAACAAATTCGTGTTCGAAAGACTTTCTCATAAAAAATCGGGCTAAAACTAACCGTTTAAGATCTGCGCAGGTTACCCTGGACTCTGGAGCAACTATACACAGAAGTTGCATACAACTCCTGCGATTTTTTTTGCAGAATTTTGTAATACTTTTGTGTCTTTAGTCTTTACAGACCATGAAAAGCTTTTTGTGTAAAGGCTAGGAATTATTGAAAGGCTTTTCGGTAGTTTATTGACTGTAGGCGACCTGTGGGCAGTAATAATTTTCCACGTGGTAAGAACGCGCGTACTTGCTAACTGAGTATTCTTTCTCTATCTTTTGAATGTAATATTATAATTAACCTTGTGTGAACGTTGAACTTCTAGCCCATACACATATGAGCCTACAATTTTAAAACAACCAAACTGGCAAATTTAAATGATGATAATTGTGGACTTTTTTGTTTTTCTGTATCTGTGTCGCTGTGTCGTGAAAGACTTTTCATCACGATTTTAGCACTGCTCTTGGCACTTTTCAAACACACATGGATATTTGTTTTTCTTCCATATAATATATACCCAATATCCAAATATCACTGTAATACATGTCAAATCAAATCATTTGCGACGGAAAGAGTGTAACCTATATAGTTGGAAATTCCATATTCTTACGCCTGATCATCGTGAGATTTTCAGTGTATAATAAATTTGTATTATCTATTGTGTAAATGAAGATTGACTTATTTGATCATTGTTCACAAATGCCCAAATCACAGTCACAAAAGTTAACATCTTCATGTACGTATACTTATATCAGTGTGTACAATACAACATTTTCACTGTTTGTAATAATTTTTACCTAATCATGTGCTGAAAAAATTTGCCTCTGGTAATTGAAAAAACCTAATGATCAATGACTGACTGATTTTTTACGACGTCGCACAATTGCATGTATAAAAAGTATACACTGACTTTAGGCAACCATCTTAATAGCCAACAGCATACTTAATGGTTAGAGATTCCAACTTTATTCAACACATTCAATTGTTTCTTATATACATCGATGTCAAATGATGATGATTTTTATCTTTATACTACAGTAAATGTGGATGAAATTGAGATTGGAGAAAAAAATTGGAGAGAGGAGAGATCAAAAGCTAAAGCTCAAGCCCATTGTAAATTAGGCTAAGGAATTCAATATGTGTCGTATTTCATTTATGTTTTCACCTTCAAAAGATTTCACAGAATACGCAATATACACAAAATACTGATTGTAAGTTTGCTTTTGGGAAATCTTTATGTATTAAGAGGAATGTGTAGATTTGGTGGAACGTAAAGACAAAATGGTGCTGTTGTCGAATCTGTGTCTTGGGGAAAATAGCAGTAATAGTAAAATTCTTCAATAGTATACTGTTTACCAGTACATATGTAATATTATGTTTATGACGTAAACTCATAACTCACAAGAGCGCGTCTCGTAACAAAAGATAGTTTATCATTCTTTTGGTCTTATCATCATCACATCCTTTTTGATACTAATTATTCTAACCATAATTGTACAAGAGAAAGAACAAGATAGCAATGTGAGAGAATAGGAAAGAGGATAAGAATTTGATCTTACAAAATTTTACCTTTTGGCTTAAATTTTTCTACTATTTTTCTCTCTATTAACATTAAATTTCTCAATTCCACGACGGTTTTTGCCACTATGTTCATTTCCAGCTAATTAATAACTATTATATTAAAGTTAAACGATACAGCTTGCTTAAAATTCAGAATTACTAACAATATTAATGTTAATATTCAAATAATAGTGCTAATAATAATAATCGAATTCATAACGATGCTCATAACTTGATAAGGGTTTTCATCTTTACACATTCTTATGAATTCTCATATAAAAAGCATTATTTTAACTAATTTTCCATGCCTTATGTTATTACAAAACTTATATGGATGTGTAAAATGCGCAAACACAAAATTCGAGGAGTGCATAGTATAATATAATATGTGCAATAATACAATTTTTTAAAGAAAAAAGAATAAAAAATTATTATACATGTTTCGGCTTGAAAAGGAATGATAAATAGATAATAATGGAGATTTACTGTGGTAAATGTACATAGAAAAAAGAAGATAATATATGGTTCTATCTATGATCCCCAACTTTAACAACTCTTTGAGCATATAAACTAACGGAGTTTATGCTCTGATTGTTTGATACAAGGAAAAACCAAAGTTGTTATAATATATTCTTCGTATTTGTATAACTCTTATTATATTCTATGATCTCTTGTACAGAATCATACATATGTTGAGTATATAGCTTAGCAAGACTAATACATTACTCCTATGTGCACAGTGTATATTCACCCCTTACAGACTATGTATTTTTCGTACGGAAAAACCTGGTATGTGCATGAAGAGCATGCTGATATGTGAATCAAAAAGGGTATGTATAGTGCTAAATCCTCCTCGTAGATGTATATACATAAATGAAATTAGATGGCAAAAGTTATCTAGTTAAATGCTCTGGCTTCTGGCTGTTTTGTTGATGATGGTAATGGCAAATGGTGGTGGTGGTGATGATGATATGGGGCTTAAATGCTATACAAACTAGTCTACCTTAATCATTCACTCATGCAACTGCTTATAGCAACACCGCGAATGGTATTTGTATGCTATGACAGAGTGTGTATCTCGATGAAAAATATATTATATATTATATTTACAAATAAACGTTTTGGCAACTGGAAGCCATTCGATTTATCATGCTCATCACCATCTCTTTCTTTTTTTTTCTCTTCGGCACAACAGACTACATACCTATCTGTGCAAAATTTCAAAAACATGTATAATGTGTACAGAGCCGACGTACATACTTACTACATACATTGTCTTTAATATTGTAGAAATGCCCAAACTCAAGCTTTACAAATCTGTTGTTTTCGCCCCACGACAGTACAAAGAGTACTAGTCTTAGTCTTTTATGCAGTTTAGCGTGCAAGGAAAGGGACGTTTTTTCATGACTCCTCTTCATCATTCATAGCAATGCATACGCCAAAGCACATATATAATATATACGTATAAATTGAGAGACATCATAGACAGATGAAGAGATGAAGACTGTAGACAAAAGAAGCTGTGTAATGTGGCGTTTTACCTTAGTTTATAATATGTATAAACTACAACTATACTTTCGTCTGTGATGGTGATGATCCTCTCAGAACGATGACAATAAGTATGTTAAGTTAGGCATACTTCTGTACATGTGTACAAATTTTGTATAGCAACCTGGTCTATCTTTAAGATAGATAGACAGGTGTAAAATAATCTTGATAAAGATGTCATCATGTAATGGGATGAAAATATACTCTTTCACACTCTCACACCTCAAAGTTTTTTCTTATACACATAACATAAAGATAAACTATATATTTAGGGTGCATTTAATTTGCCCTCGTTATTGTTATTGTTCGGCCATTTCCATTTCCTTGTCAGTCTGTCTGCGTTTTTGCATTTCTGTTTTTGAGCATGTCATTGTCATTTAAAATAGACATTTTATTTTTTGTAAAGGAAATATTCCAAGCCCCTGTCCATTGGGATATTTTTGGGCTGATGGCCAGCCTCTTAAAGGAAAAGAATGACATTGGTACGCAAACATGATGAAAATTGACCGTTTTGGGTTTATGAACAGGAAGAATTGAATATGGATATCAAATTATTTTCACGTTGTTCACGCTTATAGAGTTAACAATATGAAATAGAATTAAGTTGCAAGTACATATTAATGTTCGCCTGTGAGTAACTCTTAAAATTCGAAGGAATTCTATTATTTTGACCAGTTTTTCTATTAATACGCAATGACATACAATGCCATTGAAATTTTGTTTCTTCGAGCATCTAAGGCATTATGACTTGTGTATTTTCACCCTGACTGACTATTTGGACTGGTAATTGTGTAGACTATATTTCAATACATTTCTTCTTATACATAGTATATTGATCAGAGACAGGAGGGTTAAGAATTAACAAAAAGCGGAATCTACTACTTTTAAAAAAAGTTTAATATCTGAACTAGAAGATACCTATTACTAACAACGTTTTTGACTATGAAGCGGAACTACGAGGCATGAGGGAAAACTGTGTACCAAAAATGAACTATAATTTCAGCAACAAGTATGCTCCATAGTTCATAGTACTGGTAGTACGCCCACGCCAAACTTTAATACGCATAAAAGAGAACTAAATGCTTGAGGAGCACACCGTATATTGATTGTTGTAAGTAATTTAGTACAGAATGTGCTTACATTAAAATTCCTATTGTATTCTGTTTTACTTAATAAATATACTTCTAATATACAGGTTTGGTTTGAGGAGTATGATAAAATGTATTTTTTCTGATCTATACTGTATCATGTATAAAAGCATAGTGTGCATCGCGCGCTAGACGCAAAGAACTTTACACCAACCAATCACTAATCATGTCTCTAGTTCCTGCTCTGATATATTTTGTAGAAATTAATCTTACTTATAAATTACTTTATGTATGTGTTTAGAAGAGTTTCCTATTTAAGTTTGTATTAAATCATACTATTTGTGTAAACTTTATATGGGAATATTGGCAAAGAAAAGTCACTACCTTCAAATTCAATTCACAGAGCTTAACTACAGGACATACAAACTTTTATAAAGATTTAGAGGCATTAATAATATTATTCTTTGAATAATATTATGCACATATAAATCAAATATTGGATTTAAATGTTACGATGCTGTATATGCCAATGGCAAAGCAGGCCAGCCAAAAAAAACATTTAGATATTAATCAAAAAATGTTGTTCTTTTCGTATAATATATAAAAACTAAAGATATTCTAGGAACATACTGATAAATATAGAATACACAATAAACAATAAACTATCATATTATCTGTAATCTGCACAACTCGTGTACAACTATGTATGTATAATGTATATAATATATAAAAAGAATACAATATACAATATTATAATGTACTACATTCTACATTACTATTTTAACGATGCAATGGTCTAACTCTAAAGGCTTACATCTCATTTTCACAAGTATTTTGATATGAAAAACAATAATAATAACAATATTAATACAGTAAAATGTACATTCTCTCATACTTTTCATAGTATGCAACTCTGTATATGTCAGCATATTAATAAAATGTCACTTATATTATTGTATTTTCATTTATTCAACTGGGGAATGCTGACGATGAAGCTTAAACAATGTAAGTAGAAATAGGTTTTAAATACATAATATATTCAAATGTACGCACGATATGTATACTTAAGTACAAGTTTTGCCATTTCGGCGATTTCGTACTATTTTATTGCATGTATCTGTACAAGATACAACACTATCTTACTTATAATTGTGTACAATAACGCATTATATGCAGTCATAATATATCACAGCTATTATGCGTATAGAAGAGCAAAACAACTTGAATGAAGGAGTGAAGAGCTGTGAATGAATAAAAGAGCACATTCACTTTCTCTTTTTCCAATTCAAGTACTGCATGCAGCATACAAACAGAACTATAGGAATCTCGCGTTCCTTCCTTTTTCCCTTTATACTTTATACTCTTGTCAGTCTCCACACAAATATACACGTATGTATAATATGTACAGTTTCTTGGTTTATTTAAAGCATAGACACTGTGCTGTATGCTTGCCATTATGTACTACTCCATGTTCCTCTTTATTTAATGATGTTCCTTTTCATGCAAAGGATTTTTGACATGGAGACAGTCAAAATGCAACAGGTTTTAGCTCCGTATAGTGTATAGTGTGTGTGTGGTTGTGTGTATACGAGACAGTCTGTCATAATTTTTCGGAAATTTAGGCGATATAATTCAGGGCTCAGGATAGTTTCTCCCTATTTTGCTTTACTTTTTGATCAAAGCTGAAATTAATTAAAAAATCATCAAGCTATCCAATAAAACCTTTCATTACTGTTGTTACCAATGAATTAAGCTGATTTAGTGTGTAAGATGTTTGAATACTGGACGATACAAGTCATGCATAAACTGCTGAATAGATCATATGTGAACGTCCAAGGGAATTTGAGCCGTTTGATATAGGCAAATACGTATATCAAACGGCTCAAATTCCCTTGG